>VDFB02287831.1:0-38171 GCA_007258455.2 Sequoia sempervirens | reverse complement strand
ATCCTTTCCATTAGGTTTTTGTGGTGTGTAGGAATTAATGAGCTGATTTTTAGTTCATATCCCAATCATAATGCCACCAAAATATTTTTTAAAATAACTTATTTTAGGATCTTACAAATGGAGTGTAATGATGGATTGATATTGAAGAGAAGGATATTGTCATGCAGTTATAGATACAAATGGAATAGGTGTCTATAATATAAATAGATATAGAGATATAGAGGGAGAGGGAGAAACATATAGAGATAGTGAGAGAGAGATATATGAAGATATATATTGAAACAACAAAAAATAGGGTGGGATTTTTATTGAATGAAGAGGGGTTCACCAAAATGATAATATATAGACCTACTATCCTTTATTTAATTAGGAAATGAAATCCCTTGACAAAGAATTGACTAACAACCCTTAGGTGAATCAAGTCAAAGTGAGAATCTTTAGATTTCCTTATGACTGAAGGACGGGGTCAAGGTCAAGCAACACTTTTGGGAGAAAAACTAAAAATAGAAAATCAACTCCAAAATGAAATCTAACACTTGAAACAACAATATTAAACTTAGTATTTGGAGAACTAGAAAATCAAATACAGATCTGAGAAGGGAAAAGATGTATTTACCAGTCATCAAAAGTGCTTTTTGGAAGTTGATCTAAAACTCATTTTCCCATGGGAGAATGGGTCCAAGTATAGGGGTTTCAACAATCTTTTAGGAGCTTCTGGCATAGATCTATAGTATTTAATTTTTCTAGGTTTCAGTGTCAAAAAGTCAAAAATCTGATCTATAGGTTACATTATGTTATTTGACAACAACTTTGGAAACTTTTTGCAACTTTCACAACTTTTCAAATCTTGCTCTTCAAAAGGTCTTCAATCCTTCTTCAACCTAAATCTGCAATCACACACTCAAGATATTTTTTTTGTTTTTTGTGAATGGGTGTTTTCCTCAGTCTAACCCCATTTTGGTAATCAAACCTTGAATTGAAATAATGTAATGAAAGAGGGAATGAAGAATGAACAAAGCTATGTTACCACTCAACAAACCCCTGGATGAAACATTGATAATGGAGATATTAGGAGGTCTACAAATTTTATGAAATGGCTGAATTGGATGTGGATCTTGACACTTGAAATTGATGCTTTGAATGCTTAAATTGATCTTGAAACCTACATCACAATGTTAGCTCCAAAAACATGCATGATGCAAGAAGACTTTGACATGATGGATGGGTCTTGATTGCTATAATGAATCTCTGATACATCTACCTTGAATGATTTTATCATCAACCTTAGCTCTTGTAAAGTCACATGAAAAATTCTAGATTGAAATCTCTAGGTGAAACATAGAAAATAACCTTGTTTTTATATGTATCCTTAATTTCGTGAAATTCAAATATCACAAGACAAAATTGAATTATAGATTTAGAGATGTTAAAATACCACCAAAAACGTAATTTAAATTTAGTTCCAAAGGTCTAGGGAGGACCCATCCACCCATGGGTGAATGGGTCCTAAGTCTCTATTCCTAGAACACACATTGCTCAAGGTAAAGTGTTATGTTTAGGCATTAATTATTGTATGGTTTCCTCATCGGAAAATGTAATTTATTAGGCTTGTAAATGAATAAAATAGATTATTAAGTCCTAATTAATCTCAATTTGACTAAGAGGGCCCAAATAAGTGTGAAAATGTAAAGGGGCACATTTATCAACACTAAATGAAGGCACTATTAAGTCCAAATTTACTAGGAGGGCGCAAACAAGTGAGAAAATGTAAAGGGATACAATTTTTTACACTACATTTAGCCCCTAATTTAGTGAGAGGACCTTATTCAAGCCTCCCCTAATTATCATAACATGATTCAAAGTGTCTTAAAACAAGTTCCTACCCCCCCCTAATGTGCAACTAAGTGACATACTAGCCATGATTTAAGAAATGAATGTTGACATTGTTTTCCACCAAAGTGAGATCCCTCCTTTGGAAGTGCAAAAACAAAATGATGCTTTAATTCAATAATAGTTATCTACAATAGGTTGGGAATAAAAAGAACCATCATTGACAATGGATCATCCCTTAATGTGTGTAGTGTGACCCTTTTGGATAGACTTGGTGTGGATTAATAAAAAAATCATCCTAACTCTCTATCTATTAAGGGATTTGACAATGTATGAAAACATCTGTTTGGTGTGATCACTTTGCCTATTATAGCTAGAAAGGCCACATTACAAACACCAATCCATATTATGCCTCATGATCTTTCATATAATATTCTTTTAGGAAGGCCATGGATTCATGCAATGAATGGGGTGCCTTCTACTCTTCATTGTGTAATGAAGCATGTCTACAAAAACAAAGTGTACACACTTGAAGTTGACCCTGAACCAAACAATTGTTTGAACATTGAGAAAGGAAAGCATAATCCTTTAAAAATATTAACACCAAATACACAAGTAGAAGCCATGAAAAAACAAAAAAAGGATAGATGTCCTAAACCCTTCACAATGATATCACTAGATGATTTGGGATCATTGGATTTTACACATACATTCATGGGAGAATACAATATCATAAATAAAGACTCTAAAAATGGAAAAATAGAAGTAGTAATGTCAACAAATAATTTAGAAGACCCTTCGAAAGCATCCATCTCAGCCACTTTAGAACAAAATACAATAAATTACACAACAAACTTTGATGAAACTGACAATGAACAACCACTGAATCCAAAAGAAATGAAAAATATTTATGGAAAAGGTTATGAACTTATGAAAAAACTTGGATATAGTGGAAAATGATGTGGTGCTAGAGAAAAAGGTATTTATGTCCCTATAGAGCCTAACAAGTAAGAAAAGACTAGTGGTCTTGGTTATTGTCCCTCAAAAGAAACAAACAAGCTGTCACTTAATATCAACACTCTTACAAAAGATACTTCTAAGCCAACTTTAACTTTAGTGCATCCTGAACTGATAGAAACTAGTAGTCTTGAGTATTGTCCTTTGAATGAAACAAAAGAAACAACAAAATCCTCACTTAACATTAATGTCATCACAAAAAACAATTATGATTTGAATTTGATAGATTTTAGACCCTCCTATAAAGCAAAGTACAAAATTTCACAATCTAAAGAGTCTTGTGTAAGTATGCCACCTAATACTAAGAAAAAATATCTTTGTCACAAAATAAAGGAACATCTTCTACTATTTATCAAGAGAGTATCTTGTTGAGACTCCTCCAAGATCATTTGATAGCCCTCCCTCCAAGAACGAGAAAGAAATTTTACTACAAGAGTTCATTTTGTGCATATCATAGATTTCATGGTCATTTTATTAATGAATGCAAAGCTTTGAGTAATAAAATATAGCATCTTAAGGATTGTCGTACCCTTCCTTGTGTCGAGGCACCTAATTCCTTTAATTGATACTGATTTTCACTCTAGCATGTTTCTCATCAATCACCATAGATCATCCTTGTCCTGCACTAAGTGGGGGAAAGGGGTTAAGTAGCCTTGTCCTTATATGTCACTTGTTGTTGGCTCTTTTGGCTAGTTGATCACCTTTCATGTACATATAGCAAGATTGGGATGCGGAGGACATGCCTTAAGTTGGATCACATGTGACATACTTATCCATGATGTAGTTTCATTCAGAAACATATGACTTGACATAGGGATTTCCGAATAACCTCTCATGTCTTCTTCTACTTTAATTCAATTTATCACAACAATGGTATTAGAAACCAGTTTAAAGTGGGGGAATACACTAAAATTCATGTTTCACTATGTGATTTTATTCATTCTTGTGATGTGTCCTTTTCTTGGTGATGTCATTGGGCTTAATCTGCTCTGAGAGTGTGATATTTATTTGACTTGTCGTCTCTTGTAGACATTAGGCACATTGTTCCCTAAGAAGAGACCTTGTACATCAACTAAGCAAAATCCCTTTAAATGTACCTTACAATATTTTGCATTTACAATTTTGGTTATATGGCCACCTTGCATAACACACTTTTCTTTCCTATGGTTTCATCTTGTTTGTTCATGAGTTTCAAGCATACGAAGCTTTGCTTGCCTCATGAAGCTCAAAATTCATTGTTTTGTGGCGCCTTGTCAAATTTATCAAGAGGTATAGCTTTAGTATGGTTAGCATATGATGAGAAGCCTAAACATGGGCATGAATTTCTCATTATATAGTGAGAATTTGATATAGAGGCATCGCTTTCTCACTAAGCCACCCTTTTTGGATACTCACCCAATGGACAACCTGAAGTTTCATTGCCTCAGAGTGAGTGCGCATTTTTTGGAAAAACAACTTATATTTGATCCACATCGTGTTGGAAAAATGTTCGAGGCTTGATCCACCCCTTTTTATTTTGTTTTCTTGTTTTTTTTTTTCCTTTCTTTTAATCATTGACATCATATGTTGATGCATCTCATCTTTCTGTTGCATATCATACACCTTGTGCATGTTCTTTGGTGCTTATGTTGGGTTGACATAGGACCTTGAATAATGGGGGCTTGGCCACCTCTTTTGATCTTTTTCATCCTTTTTCATCCATATTGGTATGCTTAGACCCCTCTTGAATGTCTACTTTAGTGTGAGTTTGAAGTAAGTTATCCTCTCTCTAAAGCGGGGGCTAAATCTAGTGCCGAAAAATGTCCTTGTTTACATTTTCACACTTAACTTGGGAATGGTTAACATTAAAATAGACCTAATGTCATCTTGATCTAGTTTTTTAATGTGTTTTACACATTCACATTGGATTTAGGTCCCTTTTAAGCTAAATGGACCTAATTTTTCCTTAATTTAATGTTGTAAAGTGTATTTATTTACACCTTCACATTGAGTTTTGTGACCTCTTGCATTTATGACCTTCATATCATCATTAATAGGCCCATAATACCCTATATTATGCATCTCAAGGAATATTTCAACTAAAATTTTGACATAGACACCAAATTGAATTGTAGATTTTTTGGATCCTTGCACTTCTCTAGCTATTCTAGGGTTTTTTACCTAAAAGGAGAGCGGTAGGGCCAAAAATGCTAAGGGTTCATTCAAATTATATTATATGTCATGTTATCTAAGCTAAATGAATTAAACTAACTACAAGTGATTTAAATGACTAAATTTGAATACAAAACTAAGATTTACACTATGTTGGAAAACATGTGATATGCAAACAATGAACTAAAAGATAAAATCATGCAGAACAGAAAGAAATGGGATGAAACAGAGTGCACCTAGGAAAGATTTGTGGAATCTAGAATGTTGTGAATGTTGTCTCAAATTACTGAAATTCCATAGTGGGACTTATTCACCCAGGGTGGTGAATTAGTCCTGCTATTGGTGAAAAAGTGTCAGGAATAGGTTTCTAACTGTCAGGATCAAGAATCTGACAAAATTCAGATTTTTACTCTTAAGGTGGGACTCATTCACCACTAACGGTGAATCAATCCTCTCCCAAAATTCTAAGAAATTAGGAGACAACTCTTCAACACTAGATCTGGAAATGTTGGGTTGTTGGGTTGTCGAAGTCAATTTTGTAGGAAACAAACAAAAAAACTTCTCCAATCTTGAAATAAAGTTGATTTGACTTGAAGTACCTAGTTGACTTGTTGACAAATCTTCAACACCAAAATTCTTGTTAAAACTACACACAAAAGTCTACAAACACACATGCAATAGGGGAAAAATGGTTGAGGGTTAGGAAATAGGGGTTTTCCTTGGTCAAACCCCACTTTGGTAATCAAACCCTTAATGAAATAGTGAAATAAAAGAGAATGATAAACTAATAACATGCAATTGCTATGAACTTACCAAACCCTTGATGATGCAAATCTAAAGTGATGTCAATGGATTCTCAACAATGCTTGAATGATTCTTGATGAGATGTTGTAAGATGCTTGAATGTTTGAGATGATGTGTGAATGTTGGAGGATTGCTTGAATGAATGAGGAGCTATAAAATGAGATGAAAATCACTTATTTATACAATCTTGTGCCTTAGTACCCATTCATACCTCATCATAGGCCGACATCAAGTGTTTTTGAATAAAAAACAAAAAGGGATTTTGAAAAAAAAATAATTTGGAGCCAAGGGGGACTCATTCACCACCCATGGTGAATGGGTCCCACCTAGGACTTGAAAATGGGTGTTGGGAATTATCTTGTATTTATTGTTGTTTATCAGGCTTACATTAAAAAATGCACTTAATTAAGGCATATAAGGGCATAAAGGGACCAAATAAAGCATAAGAAAGGGATAAATAGTGAAGTTATGCCTATAAAAGGTGTGAAAGCTTGTTACAAGACTTTACAACACTTCAAAATAGGATTTGATTAGTGATGAAAAGGTGATTTTTAGGTGAATTGTAATGAATAGAGTCTAGAAGAGTGTATAAATATTTTACAACACTTCACAACACCTTCACAAGATGTCATTATTTGAATTTTAGTACCTAAATATACATGTTCAAGCCATGTTACAAGATCAAAAATCATGAATCAAGACCTAAAAGGCCATGAAAATGACAAGGGGCCATTTTTCTATGGAACATTTATCCTCCACTTTAGTGAGAGGATGAACTTACTTCAAATTCACACTAATGTAGCCAAGAACATCGAGAGGAGGGTTCAAATGTATTTACGTTAGCAAGATGGAATGAGAACAATCAAGAGTGATGATCAAGCCCCTAGGATGAAGATCCCATGGAGAACTAAGCATAAGAACAAAGGAACACACAAGTGTAAGAGGGAATCGGATGAAGATTTGATCATTATTCCAACTAGTTGTAGATTAGATCTAGGCTCATTGTTTGAAAAAGAGAATGTATACTCACTCTAGGGTGAAAAAACTCATAGCAGTTTGTTGGGTGAGAAGGTCCAAATGTACTCACTGTAGGGCCATGGAACTTCTAGTTGTCTGCAGGGTGAGAAATCCCAAAAGGTAAGATACATATGCTAGTTGTTATGCACTCACAAACACAAAGGTGGCTATGGGGAAAAGTCATGCCATTGGGTGGGCTTCCTGCTCAACCATATCAAAATTATACCTCCTGATAACTTTAATAAGGCACCAAAAAGAAAAAATTTGGTTCGTGCTTCATGAGACAAGAAAAGTTCCATATGCTTAGAACTCATGAAAAAAAAAGCAAGGTACCATAGGTATGCAAGTTGCGTTATGTAAGGTGGAAAAAAGTGTAAAGTGTAAAATGCTAAAATGTAAAGAGATGTTCCCAAAGGAATCTTGTTAAGTTCATGCAAGGGTCGTCACTTGAAGACATTTAATCCTAATGTCTCCAAAGGAGAGGAACAATCAAAAGAATAATATATTCCTGCTTAGGGATCCTGATTACACATCACATCAGACCACAAAGAGATGTAATAATAACTGGATAGATCCGCACTTATGAGAGGAATGCACCCAATGTCATCCACCTGATTGGCCGGGCATCATATGGATAAGAAGAGTGATACGTTAAAGGAACCAAGGTGCAAAATGGATTATGATAATTATACTACTTTAAAGATTTCTACACACATCGATACGAGGAATTACTTCACAAAATAACAAAGGAAAAATACAAAGGAAAACGAGACGCTGAGAATAGCTTAGGAAAGCTATCTAGAAGTCATGTATTTTGGAAGTAAGGTTGTATCATGTCAACAAAGGAGAAAAGAAAGAAAGGGAGTTTCCCTAAAAGAGCCGCACAAACCACACTAAGTCTATGTATTTGGGCTCGGCCATGTTCATTCACTGCAATGTCATTTTGATTAAAGAGCTTAAGAATTTTCATCATTCCCCAAATCACATAGAACCGAGAAAAAGAATAAAGAAAAAGGAAGCGAAAACAAAAAAGAGAAAGTTCATTTAGGTGCTTATGGAAGAACATTATGGACTCAATGCTTTACGTATTCAAAAGAAAACATAAAAATCAATGAAGTGAAAAAAAACTGGGTAAGCGCTGAGAGAATGCGGATATCATTGTATGTCTAAAAGGATACAAAGAACAAAAAGGCTCAGGAACCTTACAGAGTCAACATAAGGAGGGAACATAGGGAATCTACACTTTGCATCATCCCAAAAGAACCTAAAAAAGCAAAAATACAATGCATGACAAATAGAAGAATAGAGGTACAAATAGAAGAATTGTACGAAGACAAGGAACATAAAATGCACAATATGAGAGAAAACAATACACACATGAAAGAAAAATAAAAATAAATGAAAAATGAAAAAGGCTAGCATGGTGAATGCAAGTCAACCATCTAACAAGTTATCTACCTCCCAATCATGTTCAGTGTAATATGAGGGTGGTTGACTATCCAAAGGAAGAAATGCAAGCATCGAACTAGGAGTCATACTAGGTTCTTTACTTGGTGGAGAGGATTTATCTTTTAAGCTCATTGTAGATGAAAATAGAGAGTTTAGGTCATTGTGTACTTCATCTATTTTGGAAATCTCCACATCATCATCATCATCAAGATTGATGAAAATGGGAAGATGAAGGGTGATTTCTAGGGAAGGATGTCTCAAAAGGTGTGGTTGTTCGATTGATTCATTTTGTTGTGATTTTTGTACCAAAATATGTTGTGATAGGTCAGGAGAAGGAGGGTGGTCATCTATTACTTTTTTCAAAGGTGAAGGTTGATTTTATTTATTTTATTCCATGCAACATTGAAAAACAAGGAGACAATGACGACGCCTACATTCCCTAGCACTGCAGTTTCATTTAATTTGGTTTTGGAGTTGTTGAGGTGCAAGAGAAAATTGAGTCATCATAGGTTCTTTGGATTTTGAAGAGGGAAGAACTAAAGAAACCAAAGAAGAGGGGTCAACCACTTTCTCTTTTGTTTTATACACTTGTTTAATTTGAGGAGGCACAACAGGATTGGTTTCACTTTCTCTTGGTCTTTTAAATGATGGAGGGGAAGTGTTTATTTTTTATTTTTGAGGGGGTTGTATGGGTTGTTCATGTTTAGTTTTAGGTTGAAGTATGGTTTCATCTATGATATGAGTTATGGAAGTGGTCGGGGATGTGTTACAAAGAGACAATTCAACTATTTTTTTGGCTTTGAACTTTTGATAGGCAGTGAAAAAGAAGCCCTTTCAAGGGGTGATGGGTACGCCAAAAGGATTCTAATGACAAATTACCTTTAGAATATACATGATTAAAGCCACTATGGTGTATGGTGAAGATTTCATTGCCATGTGGAAACTTCAAACACTTGTGAACCACTGATGGGACTACTTTCATTAAGCAAAGCCAAGGGTGGCCTCGCCACAAATGAAATTGGTCAGATTTTGAATAATTGAAAATGTTACATCTAAAGTTTTAGGTCCTATCTATCACAAGAGAATGATTGATCCGATTGTAGGGCATGCAAAACTAGTATGTGTCTTAATCCATGTAGTTGGTTTATTATAATCATCTTGATATAGCTCATGTAATACTAGAAACACCTCTATGATCAAATTATTGCCACAAACGAGATCTTTTAATATCCCATTAGTGGGCTAGTCATAGATTCTACCAACTATGTAGAGAGGACCAACAGGAAGATTTTGTAGTATGTCTTCAATAGAAAAAGTGATATCAAGAGTTTTAGTGGTTTGGCCCTTACGAGGGATAATTTCTATCACACCCACAAGTTTATCCATAGGACTCTCTTGGGTAATAGGTGGAGTTATATCATGTTGTTCACTTTTTGTATCAAGATTCATTACATTAGTGTTTAAAGGTTTGCTATCCTTGACAAATGAAGTAGTGTGTTTAGGCATGGGATTGGTAAAAATTTGTAAATTCTGGTTAGGGGGTGCAATAGACTTATTGTCTTGATCAATGAGGTCTTGAACTAGATGTTTTAGATGCTTGAAATGTTCAATGTCATGTCCATTTTGGTGATGAAAATGACAATAATCAGTAGGTTTGAAGGTGGGTGGTAATGGCTGATTTGGATCAAGTGGTCTAATGAGTGGAAAAGTGAGCATGCATTGTTGAAGTAATTGATTCATTGTGTTATGGAGAATATCGAGTAAGGGTGTAAATTGTCTCTTCAGGTCCCCATAGGTATAAGGCACCGTTGCTTTAACAATTTCCACTTGATTTGGAACTGTTTAGGTTGATGGTTGCAGTTGAGGGGGAAAATTGAATTGTAAGAAGCCTCTATTTGGTTTGTAGAAGTTTTGTGTGTTATTTTGGTTTTGTGGTTCAAATTTGTCAGCTTGGTTTGAAGTGGATTTTGAATCTCGACTAGAAATCAAGTTTTGTGATAGAGCTAGGGTTGGATGAGACAATCATTGTCCCATGCTCTGGGTCTCACCCTAGCAAAACCTTTTGTGTTACTCTCCACCTTCTTGACCCTATAGGTCCTAAAACCTTTTTAGACACCCATAGTTCTCCTGGCCAACCCTTCTATCAATTGCATACACCTAACCAAGTCAAACTTGGTGCTTTCTCCTCCATTTTTCTTCCTAGCCCTTATTCTTCCTAAAGGCTTGCTACCTCTCCAAACCTCACTAACTTGTTGCAGGGGTGTGTGGTAACCTCCAAGGCTTCAAAACCATCCCACTGTGCTTCTTGTTCAATCACAAGGCTTCATTCCTTCATCGCTACCACCAAAACCTAGTTTAGGGTTTAAGAAGGGCTAGTAGCCCTTGAGCCCCTATTAGGCCTCTTAGCCTGAGAAATTAGGCTATAACTCCTTCCTGCTTGATGAACACCACAAAATTCCAAAAAGAACCCTGGCTCAATTTTCTAGCTCTCCAAGGTTTTTGGGGTTTTGGGCCCTCACAGACCGTACACAAGGGTAACCCTAATTTTGAGAGTTTTAGGGCTTTTTAAGCCACTTGTGCACATAGTGAACAGTCTGCTTCTTTCAGCCACCAAATGGACTGGTGAAGACCCTTGATTCTTTCCAAGCCTTTGTAAGGCCTCCTTCAACTTCACACACCCTGAGTTGCCCAAAGGTGAACACCCCTGCTACGTTAGTGACTGTTTTGCACTGTCTTTCCTAACCGGGCATAGTCAACTCGCCTAGGAATAGACTTTTTGCATGCTTCTTGGACTTCTACAGACCCCTACTCCTAATATATGTACAGTCATGGAGTTTAGCTTCATTCCCAATGAACCTATACTCAAAGTATAGTGGCAATGCAAGCTAAAACCCCATTGTTCTATAATTTACTAGTCAAAACTGCAAATGAAAGAACACAGTATTTACAAAAACCCTTGAAAATGAATACTAGTTAGCTACTATTCCAATCAATGCTTCAAAAACAATCACACTACATGCTAAACCTTCAAATATCCCTGATCAATTCATTATTTTGCTGAAGCAAAAAGAACAAGAAAATAGAAAATTGCACACTAAAACTGTCCTTATTCTCTTGATCACAAGCTAATTACAACTTCAACATTCCTTCCAATCCCACTTCCAGCTCGAGGTTTTCCTTTTAAAGGCTTCCAAGGTAGTTAGCAAACCTAGGTCGGCCTTCTAAAGAACAGATAACAAGAGTTGGAAAACCCGCTGTGTTTTCCAACTTTTCCAAATGTTGCCAACCCAAGCCAAAAATGTGAAACTACACACAACTGTCCTTTCACCTCTTATTGCACTCAACACAATAGACCAAGATTTACATAAAATCCCCTAAAAGCTAACTAAATGGTCAACATGGCCTTAAGATAACTTAAACAAAATAGATCTTCATTCTAGACTTCAGGAAAAACCCAATGTTTCTCAGGTGCTCCTGCACCATTCTCACCCTCCCTGCACAAACACTAAGCAATGTGAGGAGAGAGTAGAGATTCATAAATACCCTAATTCTTGAACTTAGCTTCATCCACCCAAGTAGCCTCAGATTCATGCTTGTTCTTCCACTTGATGAGGTGTTCCATGTACACCTTGTGTCTTGTGGCCTTCTTCACCCTTGACTCCAAGATCTTCTCTGCCTGAGGCTTGTCCTGAGTAGGTATGGACATGTTGCTGATGTCCTTGAAGATCTCCTTACTGTCCTGATCCAAATCCTTGATTGTCCCCTTATACTTGATCAAATCGGCAACATTGAATACTGGGGAGATTCCTAGATCGGTAGGTAACTCCACCTTGTATGCATTCTGCCCATACTTGGCCAATATCTTGCAAAGACCCACTCTCTTCATCTACAACTTGGTTGAAATTCCCTTTTGCAACCTTGATTTGTTAAGGTGGACCATAACATAGTCCCCTATGTGAAATTTCACATCTTTCCTTGTCATATCTACCTTCTCCTTCACTTTTTGTGTAGCGTCAATGACTGTCTGCTTGACCTGCTCCTGAATTTCCTTCATGGTCTGGCTGAAGTCTTCTGCATGTCCACTTCTATGTTCCATGGCTCCAAGATCTCTGAGCTCACAAATGCCTCTTGGGTGCATCCCATACACAACCTCAAATGGACTCTTCCCTGTGGTCCGATTTACACTATCATTTTAGGCATATTCAGCTTGTGAGATAACCATATCCCATGTCTGTCCATATTCTTTAGTTAAGCACCTTAGAAGATTACCTAGCACCCTGTTAACCACCTCTATTTGACCATCCATTTGAGGATGGTAAGCTGACCCAAAAGATAGGTTGGTACCCAATTTGCTCCATAGAGTCTTCCAAAAATGACTCATGAACTTCACATCCCTGTCAGAAACTATGCTTAAAGGTAGTCCATGGATCCTTACAACTTCTTTGAAAAAGAGATGAGCTATGTAACTAGCATCATGAGTAGTTTTGCAAGGAATGAAATGACTCATCTTGCTAAATTTGTCCACTACTACATAAACACTGTCAAAACCAATTTTGGTCTTAGGAAGGCCTCCCACAAAATCCATGCTCACACACTCCCATGGTCTGTTTGGAATGGGTAGGGGTTGATATAAACCAGCATTGCTAGCTCCTCCCTTAGCTTTCATACACACAACACATTGTTCCACATACCTTCTAACATCTCTTGCCAACTTAGGCCTGTAATAAAATCTTTGCACTAGTTCTAAAGTCTTATTGATGCCAAAATGTCCACTAAGACTGCCATTATGCTTTTCCTGAATCAGATTTTCCCTCATTGAACCTCTTGGAACACATAACTGATTTCCCTTAAACAACAACCCATTTTGCAAGGTATACTCAGAGTATTGGCTATGGAAATGGTTCTCAAAGTTAGAACATACCTTATAAACCTCTGAAAAGTCTTTATCTTCCCCATATAGATCCTTGAAACTCTCTATACCAATGCTCTTGATCTATATCTCTTGGACTGTCAACAATATCCTGCTTAGTGCATCAACTACTTTGTTTAGTTGTCCCTTCTTGTGCTTGATGGTGAAGGTAAAAGCTTGGATGTATTCCATCCATTTCAAATGCCTATTACTCAACTTCTCTTGAGTGTTGATAAAACTAAGTGCCTGATTGTCAGTGAAGACCACAAACTCCTTGGGTAGAAGGTAATGCCTCCATTTCCTAAGTGACTGAACCAAAGCATAAAGTTCCAAGTAATAGGTTGAATACTTCTTCTTTGCTTCATTTAGCTTCTCACTAAAGAAGGCTATAGGCCTACCCTCTTGACTAAGCACTCCTTCTACTGCCACTCCACTTGCATCACATTCCACAGTGAACAACTTGTCAAAGCTAGGTAATAAGAGAATTGGCTGAGTTGCCACCTCTTGTTTCAGTTTCTCAAACCCTTTCTCAGCTTCTTGAGTCCACACAAACTTAGTTTTTATACCACCCTTGATTGTATCTAAAACTGGTGCACATATGCCACTATAGTTTCTTATGAATTTTCTATAGAATTGAGCTAATCCATGAAAACTTCTTACCTCGGTCCCTGTGGTTGGTGTAGGCTAGTTTAGGATGGCTTCCACCTTGCTTAGATCCATCTTCAATGATCCCTTGGACACTACAAAACCCAAATAGACAAGCTCTTACTTAAAGAACTCACATTTCTCTAGGTTGATTTCCAATTTCTCTTCTTGCAACCTTCTAAGTACTTTCTCCACATGTTTCAAATTCTCTTCTGCTGTCTTGCTATATATGAGGATGTCATCAAGATACACTACCACAAATATCCCTATAAAATCCTTAAGCACTTCATTCATGAGACTCATGAATGTGCTAGGGGCATTGGAGAGACCAAATGGCATAACTCTCCATTCATATAACCCATCATTTGTCTTAAATGTTGTCTTCCACTCATCACCATCCTTAATTCTGATATGATGGTATCCACTCTTGAGATCCAACTTAGTGAAGTACTGAGCTCCTCCAAGACAATCCATTAAATATTCAATTCTAGGAATAGGAAACCTATACCTAATGGTGATCCTATTTATTTCTCTAGAATTAGTACATAACCTCCACTTACCTCCTTTCTTGGTTGCTAAAACCACTGGTACTGCACATGGGCTTATGCTCTTTTGAATCAATCCTTGATCCAATAATTCTTGCACTTGCCTAGCTACCTCCAAATTCTAATCTGGTGTGAGTTTGTATGCTGCCTTATTAGGTAATGAGGCTCCAGGTATGAAGTCAATTTGATGACTTATGGCTCTCTTTGGTGGTAGAGTTGCAGGTGTACCATCACTGACTATACTCTTGTACCTATCAAGCAACTTTTGGACTGCTTTCGGTAGGACTGTCTTTTCAGCCTTAGCTTCCTCTTTAGGTTGTATCATAACCACATATCCTTCATCCCCTTGATGTAGGTTCTTAAGGAACTCTCTACCACTACTCAACATGATGTTTGGTGTCTTTGACTGTCCTTCATCTTCTTCTTACAGTGACTGCAACTTAAAAGTTTTCCCATCCTTCTTGAATGATATAGTGTTCTCTTTCCCATCATACATAACACTTCTGTCATATTTCCATGGTCTACCTAGTAGTAGATGGCATGCATCCATGGGTAAAACATCAAAAATTAACTTGTCTTTATACCCTCCAATGGAGAACTCCACCATTACTTGCTCATTCACTAAAACACTCTGCCCTTTGTTTAGCCATGTGACTTTGTAAGGGTTAGTATGAGGTACTTTCTCCAATTTTAGTTTCATTACTTCCTCCTCTAAGATGATATTATCTATTGAACCTGAATCTACTATGACCTTGCACACTTTCCCAAGTATCTTGTACCTTACTCTAAATAGAGCTCTTCTCTATTTAGGTTCCTCCTTGACTAGTTGTCTGATCAGAACTCTGTTAAACATTAGATTCTCTCCTACCTCAGATTCTATATGACTGACCTCAGATTCCTTAGGACTCATGGTGTCCTCTTGTGTATAAGCCACTCTCTTTTCATTGCTTGATGAAGATGCTTTCTCTGGGCACCTATAAGCAAGATGACCTATTTGATTACAATGATAACACTTCATGTTTGCAAAATAAGAATTGATTCTGCCTACTCCTCTTCCTCTATTTGAACCTCCTTGAGGTCCTCTACCCTTGTTGTATCCTCCTCTTGAAGATGTTTCACCTCCATGCTCTATGAGTTTAGAATCTCCTTGGTTTCTTTGGTCATTGCCTCTACCTTGGTAGCCACCACGCTGTCCTCTTTGATCTCTTTGATCTCTTCCTTTGCCTCTGCCCTTAGAAGTCTGATCTTGCTTCCTCTTGTTCCTTTCCTCAATCTTGATAGCCAATTGGTAACAATGATGTACTGCCTTAGGACTCAAAAGAGCCATCTCCTCTTGGATGTTCCATTTCAAACCGTTAAGGTATCTAGCTACCTTAAGACTTTCATCCTCTGTAACATTGGACCTCATACAAAGTTTTTGAAACTCTTTAGTATAAGTGTTTACATCTTGGTCTTTCTGCCTTAGACTTTGCCTCTTCTTGTGTAATTGTATCTCATAGTCATCTGGCATGTAGGCTTCTTTCACTTTGGCAACCATCCCTTTCCAAGTTGATATGGGCTATTTTCCTTCCTTTTCCCTCTCTGTCTGAATGAACTTCCACCATGTCAAAGCAGATCCTCTCAATCTTGACTTAGCCACCTTTACCTTTTGTGCTTCAGTGACTCCATCACATTCAAAATGGTTTTCCATACCTTCTATCCAATCCATGACTAGATCAGCTTCCATCTTTCCACTAAAAAGTGGTATGCCTTCAAGTGCTTTCCCACTCAAAGCTTTCAATGCCTTCAGGAAAGGCTCCTCTTTCAAAACAAGGTCAGGTTCAGGGGTCTTATCTTCCTCTACAACCTCTTCCTCTTTTGGTATCCTTCCCTCAAACTATGCACTCCTCACTGCTTGCTCAAGTTGGGCTATTCTTTCCCTCAATTGTTTATTTTCTTCCTCCTGCTCTTCAACCATCTTGGCTAGTTTTGCATTTGTCACCATGATGGAAGAATCACTAGACTCAACCTCAGACATACAATATTATTTCCCAAATCTTTAACTGGCTCTGATACCAATATGATAGAGCTAGGGTTGGATGAGACAATCACTGTCCGATGCTCTGGGTCTCACCTTGGTGAAACCTTTGGTGTTACTCTCCACCTTCTTGAACCTATAGGTCCTAAAACCATTTTAGACACCCCTGGTTCTCCTGGACAACCCTTCTATCAATTGCATACACCTAACCAAGTCAAACTTGGTGCTGTCTCCTCCATTTTTCTTCCTAGCCCTTATTCTTCCTAAAGGCTTGCTACCTCTCCAAACCTCACTAACTTGTTGCAGGGGCATGTGATAACCTCCAAGGCTTAAAAACCATCCCACTATGCTTCTTGTTCAATCACAAGGCTTCATTCCTTCATCGCTACCACCAAAACCTAGTTTAGGGTTTAAGAAGGGCTAGTAGCCCTTGAGCCCCTATTAGGCCTCTTAGCCTAAGAAATTAGGCTATAACTCCTTCCTACTTGATGAACACCACAAACTTCCAAAAATAACCCTAGCTCAATTTTCTAGCTCTCCAAGGTTTTTGGGGTTTTGGGCCCTCATAAACTGTACACAGGGGTAACCCTGATTTTGAGAGTTTTAGGGTTTTTTAAACCACTTCTTGTGCACATACTGAATAGTTCGCTTCTTTCAGCCACCAATTGGACTGGTGAAGACCCCTGATTCCTGCCAAGCCTTTGTAAGGCCTCCTTCAACTTCACACACCCTGAGTTGCCCGAAGGTGAACACCCCTGCAACGTTAGTGACTGTTTTGCACTATCTTTCCTAACCGGGCATAGTTAGCTCACCTAGGAATAGACTTTTTGCATGCTTCTTGGACTTCTATAGACCCCTACTCCTAATATATGTATAGTCATAGAGTTTATCTTCATTCCCAATGAACCCATACTCAAAGTACAGTGGCAATGCAAGCTAAAACCCCATTGTTCTATAATTTACCAGTCAAAACTGCAAATGAAAGAACACAGTATTTACAAAAACCCTTGAAAACGAATACTAGTTAGCTACTGTTCCAATCAATGCTTCAAAAAAATCACATTACATGCTAAACCTTCCAAGATCCCTGATCAATTCATTATTTTGCTGAAGCAAAAACAAGAACAAGAAAACAAAAAATTGCACACTAAAACTGTCCTTATTCTCTTGATCACAAGCTAATTACAACTTCAACATTCCTTCCAACCCCACTTCCAGCTCGAGGTTTTCCTTTTAAAGTATTCCAAGGTAGTTAGCAACCCTAGGTCGGCCTTCTAAAGAACAAATAACAAGAGTTGGAAAACCCGCTGTGTTTTCCAACTTTTCCAAATGTTGCCAACCCAAGCCAAAAATGTGAAACTACACACAACTGTCCTTTCACCTCTTATTTCACTCAACAAAATAGACCAATATTTACACAAAATCCCCTAAAATCTAACTAAATCGTCAACATGACCTTAAGATAACTTAAACAAAATAGAACTTCATTCTAGACTTCAGGAAAAACCCAATGTTTCTCAAGTGCTCCTGCACCATTTTGATAGTCACATAAGGTTGTGCATAAATGCATGAATGAAGGGAAATTCATCATAGTTATTTTATCCTGAAGGAGTGTGTGCAAGTTTTTGATAAACATATTTTGCAGACGTGCATCAAGAATCTTGACATCAATTTGACCATACAAGGATTGGTATTGTGAGATAAAATTAGTTTTTTTTTGTATGTGTTAAATGTCTACATCTCATGAGGTTATCCATTGTATTTTTAGGTGTCATGTGAACTTGAAAGTGACCTATAAAAGCATCCACCAATTCATTGAAGGAGTAGATGGAATTATTGGGAAAGTTGGAAAACTACTCTAGGTCCTTGGAAAAAGTTTACCTAAAAGTTATAATCAAGGACAAAATCACTACATAAAGTTGTAGAAGCATTAACATGGTTGATAGGGTCTCCTTTACCTCCATATTTATCAAACCGAGGCATTTCTATCCCTTCTGGCATTGGGGAACATAATATTTCTAAGGATAAGGGGCTGCTACAAACATGATATGTGGGTGGAGTGGTTTGACCTTGGTTAATGGTGGAAAGTTGTTGCATGGATGAAATGGTGTTAAGGAGTTGTGTAAGAACATGATTAGGGTAAGTGGGTTGAGGTGGAAGAGAAAATGTTGATGGAGTGTAAGTGATGTTAGGGGAAGTGAAAGGAATACTATGGGGTGTGAAGGTGGTGGAGGGGACTTGTGATGCCACAAGAGAACTATGAATGCTAGTTGGAATTGGGAAAGAAGTAGCTGCATAATTAACCTGGTGCATAGTTGTGGTGAATTGCATATTGGTGTAAGTTGGTATGGATGCTATGGTTGAAGGGGGAGGAACTTGAGCTCCTCTGTGGCTTACATGAATGTTTGTAGATTGGGTATTAGAAGAGGCATGTTTATTGTAAATCTCAACAATTCTCATCATCACTTGCAAGCCATCATCACTTTCAATCAAATGATGAATATTTTCAATGGCGGGTATGTCGGTGGTGGAAATGTTTTCAAGTGAAAAGTATTGTAGTAAATGTGTGAAATCCTCATGAATATTAATGACCCTTTCTTGTGGGAGGGAGTTGTTTTGGGTGTCAACATTCATTGGATGGAAAGGTGAGGGCATAGAAGTGGTATTATCAATTCCTAATGCACCATTTTCAATACTAGGAGTAGGAGCTCTTGAGATCCCAAGGTCCACAACGAAAGTGCTATCATGGGAGGCCATGAGTCTAGAACTTCTTCTCACTAAATTATTATCAATGGGGCACCAAACACTCATACAAGTAACACAAAGGATGGGGTGAAATAAAATGAAAGGTAATATAAGACCTCTAAATGCAAATAACAAAAATTCTACTAATTGTAATAAAGAAGTAACTACAAAAAATAGAAATGCAGGAAAATGCCAAAAAAATGTTGGAAATGTTGTTTAAAGATTGTAGAGGGACTGATTCACCTAGGGTGGTGAATGAGTCCCAATATGATATTTTTTTGTGCTTTTTCAGAATTTTAAAATGATTCTAATGCTTTTTAGAATGCAATTAAGGATGCATAATGCAATTTTTCAGTTTTTTCAATGATTTGCAATGCAAGAATGAAATCTAAAAAAAGATTTCACTAATGAAATATGAAAAGTCCTATAATGAAAAAACAAAACAACATTCTAATTGAATGTTAATGTAAGTGTAATATATGATGCAATATGTGAATGAAATAAAAAATGCAAAGTGTTCAAAAAGTGGGTTCACCAAAATGAACTGTAGATTTTTTGGCTCCTTGCACTTCTCTAGCTCTTCTAGGGTTTTTCACCTAAAAGGAGAGAGGTAGGGCCAAAAATGCTAAGGGTTCATTCAAATTATGTTATATATGATGTTATCTAAGCTAAATGAATTGAAATAAGTGAAATTAAGTGATTTAAATGACTGAATTTGAAAGCAAAACTAAGATTTAAAATATGTTGGAAAACACTCTGTGATATGCAAACAATGAACTAAAAGATAAAATCCTGCAGAACAGAAAGAAATGGGATGAAACAGAGTGCACCTAGGAAAGATTTGAGGAATCTGGAATGTTGTGAATGTTGTCTGAAATTAATGAAATTCCATAGTGGGACTCATTTTCCCAGGTTGGCGAATCATTCTTGTTACTAGTGAAAAAGTGCTAAGCATAGGTTTTTGATTGTCGAGATCTAGAATCTGACAAAATTCATATTTTCAGTATTAAGGTTGAACCAATCCTCTCCCAAAATTTGAAGAAATTAGGACATAACTCTGCAATGTACCAGATCTAGAAATGTCTACTTTTTGGGTTGCTGAAGTCAATTCTATAGGAAACAAACAGAAAAACTTCTCTAAGCTTGAAATAAAATTGATTTGACTTGAAGCACCTAGTTGACTTGTTGACCAATCTTCAACACAAAAATGCTTGTTAAATATACACACAAAAGTTTTCAAACACACATGCAATAGGGGAAAAATGGTTGAGGGTTAGGAAATAGGAGTTTTCCTTGGTCAAACCCCACTTTGGTAATCAAACCATTAATGGAATGGTGAAATAAAAGAGAATGATAAACTAATAACATGAAATTGCTATGAACTTACCAAACCCTTAATGATGCAAATCTGAAGTGATGTCAATGGATGCTCCACAACGTTTGATGAGATGTTGTAAGATTCTTGAATGCTTGAGATGATGTGTGAATGTTGGAGGATTGCTTGAATGAATGAGGAGCTGTAAAATGAGATGAAAATCACTTATTTATACAATCTTATGCCTTAGTTACCCATTCATACCTCATCATAGGCCCACATCAAGTGTTTTTGAATAAAACCCCGAAAGGAATTTTGAGAAACTTTGAATTTGGAGCCAAGGGTGACTCATTGCCGCCCATGGCAAATGGGTCTCACCTAGGACCTAAAAATGGGTGTTGGGAATTATCTTGTATTTATTGTTTTTTTTTAGGCTTACATTAAAAAATGCACTTAATTAAGGCATATAAGGGCATAAATGGACCAAAGAAAGCATAAGAAAGGGATAAATAGTGAATTTATGCCTAGAAAAGCTTGAAACCTTGTTACAGGACTTTACAACACTTCAAAATAGGACTTGATTAGTGATGAAAAGGTGATTTTTAGGTGAATTGTAATGAATAGAGTCTAGAAGAGTGTAGAAATTTTTTACAACACTTCACAAAACCTTCACAAGACATCATTATTTGAATTTTAGTACCTAAATTTTCATGTTCAAGCCATGTTACAACATAAAATAAAATAAAAATAGATCAAAAATCATGAAACAAGACCTAAAAGGCCATGAAAATGACAAGGGGCCATTTTTCTACGACACACAAATATACTTAATTTTCCAACTCCCCAACATTTTCTCCACTTGAAAAGGCCTAGTGGGACCCATACGCCACCTTGGGTGTATGAGTCCCATTTGGCCCCTTTTTAGGGTTTTGAGCTGGAAATCAAGGTTCTAAGTTCAAATTTCATGAATGTCAGTTTCTAGGTTCTAATAAATAGGAAATTAGATGGGTTTCCTATATAAAAAATGTTTCAAATCATTATTTACACAATCCTTCAAGAAATTAGCATAAGCTATCAAGAGTTAAGTATTCCAAGACTTCACAAGAGCATCAAAAGAGTTTACAAGAACATTTCTAAGGTATTCAAGGATAGAATTCTTCATCATTTTTTGCAACAATTCAAGATCCATTATCATGTCAAAGGCATCAAGCATCAAGCATGTTATTGAGCTAGTGTTGTGATGTAGCATTGAAGATCCATTTGCAAGCATTGTTTCACATCCATATTCAAGATCAAGATCTACATCCTACATTGCCACTTCATTTTAGATTGTTGATTCACATCTCAAGACATCATTCAAGGTATCATTTTTCATGTTTTATATTTCATGTTTCATGCTCATGTTTTGTTGTTTCATCACAAGGTTTAATTACCTAAATTGGGTTTGACCAAGACAAACCCATATTTACTAACAAATCAGCAAGTTTATCTCTCTCTACATGTGATTGCAGATATAGGTGTCTTGGAGCTTCAAGATCCTTTTAAGATTGAGTTGAAAGGTTGAAGAAAGCTATCAAGTTTTCACAAGGTTTTCATCTTCACAGAAAGTCACCTACCAGTTGCAAGTTAGAGTTTTAGACTTGGAAACAAAGTGTTTAAGGAAAAGCAAAGATTGGAGACTTGATTCATATTTTAACCCTCCAAAAAGGTAGAGTGGGACCGATATGCCACTTGTGGCGTATGAGTCCCAGTATATCATAATTTTTATATTTCAAGAGATTCAAACTCAACACTGTCAAATTCTTGTTTCCACCCAAAAACCCTAGTCTAGGACTAAATCACCTAGACTAGCATATGAGTCTTAGTGGGAATTAAACAACAATATTTTAGGGTTTTGGAACTAGTTTTGACATCATCCTTCTTCTAGGTGCATCTCTATTCATTCCCAGTTTGTTATTCTACATTTTAGTTTCATTTCCTAGGTCATTTAGTCAAGTTTCCATGATACTTTGCATGTTACATTCATTTATTTTCTTTACAAGCCCTAGTTTGGTGGTGAACCCCTCTTTAGTCATTAGTTAGACCTTAGGACACCCTATTGCAAGATCTATTCCCCTTACTTCATCCTTGGATTGATATCTCTAGGGTTTCCTTGAATGAGAAGTGTAGAAGATTATTGTTCTATGTCCTAAACCATAGCCAACAACAATTCTCATCCTTTCAAATTTTAATTTTGATTTCTCTAAATCTTAGATGTTTGATTTTGATGATTGGGAATCGATGATGGTGAGGATAAGGATTAGGAGATTATGATTAATATTAAGGATTTGAAGGTTTGTATTAGGATGAGAGGATGAGATTATGGTAACTGGTTTAGGTAGATTAGGTTTTAATTGGATGAAGGATTATGGATGAAGACCTTAGAATGATTTGATTTGATTAAATTTTATATTGTTATCTTAAATAAAATTCCTAAGCAAGAACTGATATGAGATTTTGGATTACTATATAGGATAGGATAACTTCCCAAGGAAGTTTTATTTTTCTTTAATTTTGGACATTTCTAACTTTAGGTTGGTGAAGGTCTTAAATGAGCTTAATTGAGATAGGATGGTTAACATTGGTCTTGATCATTGATTTTTTTAAAATTTTGGTGGATTAGTTTAGAGGATGGTTGATTTAGTACTGGTATGAGTGCGGGAGATATAATTAAGATCACATAGGATTTCAAGATTTTTATTGACTTAAAATGAATATCCAAGGTTTTGAATTAGGATGAGGGATTAGGTTTAGGATCATGTTTTCGATTATTTTTTGACATAGATAAATTTAGATAATGACTAGATGATGGGATGAATACTTCAACCTTTGGTTTGGATTGGATTTGTAGGAGGATTTTGGAGTTTGATTAAAAAATAATTTATTGAAAGGTTGGAGGTTTGATTTTGATGATTGAGGATTGATGATGGTTGAGAATTATGATTAGGAGATTATGATTTTAATATGATGGATTTTTTATTTAATATTGATATGAGACAATGGGATTCAAGTTGAATTGGATTAAGGATCAAGGTTAAATACCTTGGAATGATTTATTTTAATTTATTTTTCTATACTTAGCATAGAAAAAGGTCCTATGGAAGAATTGATATGATATTTTGGATCACTCTACTTAGGATAGGAAAAGTTCCCAAGAAGGTTTAATTTTTGATTGCTATATTAAGGTTGAATAATTTCTTGACAAAAATAAATAAGGATTGAGTGGTTGATGCTAAAGCTTTTATCTTTGGTCTTCATTTGGGTGGAATGGACTATAGGATGATTGATTTATGATTCATATGAGTACAAGGTAGATAATTTAGATTACCTAAATTTTTGGATTAGAATTTGAGAGATTAAGTTTAGGATTATGATGTGGATGATTATTTGAGATGAATAAATTTGGACTATGATTGGATGATACAATTAAGGTTTTTTTTTAAATTCTTGGCTTGGATTTGTAAGTGGATTTTATAGATTGGATTTGATTTATCTAAAGGTTGATTTTTATTTTTATTTTGGTGAGGATTAGGATTAGGGGATTATGATTGATATGAGATATTTGAGGGTTTAGATTAGGACATGAGAGGATAATATTAGGGTTTATTGGGGTTGAATAGGATGAATGAGAAAGGATCAAGAAATTAAAATAATTTGATTTGATTGAATTTAATTGATTAAAATGAAAAACTTGAGAAGTGAAAGATTAAAAAATGATAAGATTGAGTTATTTATTTCTAGGAGCAAATTTGTTGAATAAAAAGTATAGTCATCACAAGAAAAAAGATGCATCACTTTAGAACAAACATGTCAAAATAAAAGGTGTTTATATATGATGTGGATACAATGTGATAATCACATTTGTCACTTTAGGAAGTGGATATATTAAAAAATTCCTATGAATAAAAGATGAGTGATATCTAAAAAATGAGGTAATGTGTACCAAATCTATTAAAAAATGACACAAATTAGTTTAAAGATTAAAAATCCCTTCACAAATAGCCAAAATGTGTTAGCAAATAGAAATAGAAAGTAAAAATGAGATGAGGGGCATAACATGAGTCATTCCTAGGCCATAGGAAAATTAATCATGTGAATAGAAGACACCTTGAAGTGTTTAAGCAAATAAGTTGAAAGTATAGTGAACGTAGTGAAAAAATAACTTGTAACTTTAAAATTACAAAATACTCAAAAGATGGTTAAATATTTCAAATGTAAGGTCCCATGAAGCATTCCAAAATTTCAACAAGAGGAAACAAGGTATATATATTCTTAGGGAAAATGTGTTGGGATTAAGGTGTCTCAGCCTTAGAGTCCTAATATTGATTTAATTGATGTATTATTGTATTAATTTGTATTATTTAATTGCCCACATTATGTTGTCATGTCACAAATTGGGACCCACCGGCTAGGTGGCATCCTCGTTGGAAGTGATTAGATGACACATCATCATCCCAAGTGGACATAGGCATCCCACTTTAGAATCATTGACCTATGAAAAATTCTATGATGCATCATAAGGAATCTTCATGCATGGGTGAAAGTTGATGCCCAAGTTGGGTTATGATAGGTTGTAAGAGAATTAGGTATTCTTGGTTAGTTATGACGGATTCTCTTATAGCTATAAGTTTTGTCAGCTATGATAGATTCTATGAAAACTATAAGATGTGTAAGGAATTTTTCATAAGCTATTTTTAGTATATTCTAGGTGCCCAAGCTTGAGGAAGGAATATTTGCATGTTTGACCATTGTAGGGGTGTAAGGAAATATGTTACATGTGTCCAAATGCATGTCTATGGAATGGGATATTGTGCCATGTGGATTTGTATGACCCTCTCCTTCTAGATGATTCTTGAAGCTTGTATCACTCTATATATTGAGTGCCTTGCATTGTAGAATGCATAGTTTGTTTGCAAGTAATGAACTGTTGCTGATATCACTTTAGAACATGTGTTCATTTTGAAGCACTTGTAGAAGAAGGTGTTAGATCTCAGTTGTGTTCATGGTTTGTCCTTGATGAAAAAATCTCTGGTCCTTATGATTTACAATGGCACTTCTTTGATGTCTCTTGGCTATTACAAAAAGTTATTTGTTATGCTTTAATTTCATAGTGATGAGAATTCTGGTTTAAGCTACAAATGCTATTTCTGTGACTGACAAAGCTTGTAAGTTGGTTTCTTTGTCAGGATGGTTCTCTTTGCATATCACAGGCCTACACATATCGACATGAGTTTGGCAGGGTCTCCCCGATCCTCTTTGAAATGTCTGAGTTGCCTATTGGCAAGACATTTATGATGTCTTAACAATTTATTTTTTTTCTTTCAGGCAGGTTTTGACGTGACATTGTTCATTGTCCCAATGATAGTAGTTATATCGGCATAAGTTAAATCTATCGGTATGTGGTCTCAGCGATTTTGGTTTGTTACACCGACCAGCACAGGAAAGAATCATATCGGCATAAGTTATCTCATCGGTATGATGTCATAGCGAGATTGCAATGTTACACCGACCAATGGTGAATGGATGCGTATCGGAAAAAGTCAAGGTTCTTGGGATAAGGTCTTAGCGATTCCCTTGTGTCTTCCCGACCCACTTCTGAATGGAAGTCTATCAGCAAAGGTAGTGGCTTCGTTGAAATGTCATAGCAATTTTGTTATGTCACACTGATCGGTGGTGGAAGGAAGTCTATCGGTAAGAGCTTAAGGTTTCAGCATGATGTCATAACGGAAGTGTTGTAATCGGCATATGATCTCTTCAAGGACATATTGTCTTACCGACCGTATTCAAAAATTCTTATTGGAAAAAGTTTATTTTCTTCAGTATAATGTCATAACGAACCCTGTAGGTTTCGCTGATGGAAAATATTAAGGGCTCTCGGTGAAACATATTGTGTTCGATATAATATCTCTCTGACTGTGGAAAGTAATAAGAAGGCGAATGAAAGGCTTTCGGTGAAAGGTTGGTAAAGTATTAGTGACTCAAAGTGAATAAATCCCTTCGGTGAAACTTAATGTATTCTATGAAACGTCTTCCCAATAGCATTAGGTTACAGTGACAATGTTAAAACAAGGTAGAAGGCTCGTCGGTAAATAAAACCATTTGACACGGTGACAATGTGTATCGAATGTCTTTCAGAATGACAAAGTTTGTTCTCCAAGAGGTCTCCCCGAAAGTTGTTTGTTACAGCGATTGTGAATGAAACCAAAAGGGAATCTTAGTAAGAAGTTTCCTCATGTCTCAGCGAAAGAATGATATACTAAGGAAGACCATCGGTGTAGCCTCTTGTATTCTACATGTGTTCTTCCCAACTTTGGTGAATCTTGGCGAAAGCGATAACCATAAGGTTGTCTGGAAACATTAGAGTTTCCTACAGCATAACGTGTCATCGATTGTATTAAAAATATTAGGGAAATTTTTTTGAGTTTATTCTCTTAAGCCGGGTATCGAACCCTATCCTGGCCGCCATCATGAATGTTTACGTTTCTGTTGTTGCTGACTATAACGGTTTCTTCAGAGGTCTATGGAAGGTTTGTTTGGTGTGCCTCTCTAGTTGGATGCTCGACAGTGGTTGATGGATCCATGGGAGTTACAGTTTTGTTTGAAGAAGCAATCTCACAAGTTTTAGAAGCTGGATGAAATGGCTCTTGTTTTGGGTGGTTGTTCTGCTATTACTTCTGATGACTGTTACTTTTCTGGCATTTATTTAAAGAAGTAGAAAACTTAGTTTTATGTTTGGCTATTGTTGTAATTTAAAAGAGTATCATTCTTTGACTGTATGAAAATATATGATAAAAATCTGAATAAAAATGCAGAGATTGTAAATTTCTTTTCTATGAGGTATTTTAGGGATTCAGTTATTGAATCTTTAAGGTATTATGTAGATGAGAAAACAAAGAGGTATGTGCTTAACTGAAAATAGAGAAATGCTCTGAATTATTACTATTTTTCAAAAAGTAAACTTAGGGGTTGGTACTCCTTGAGATAGATATCTCTAAACGAGGGGTTGGTGCTCCTTGAGTGGGTGCTCAAAACAACCTATAAGGCATTGTGAACAGTTGATTAAAAGATTAAGCCTGGAAGGCATTTAGGGAGTGGTTTTTATTCCCCAGGAGGGTTTTCCACTTGGAAAAATATTGTGCCTCTTTGTTCTTTTGTGTTCTCTCTGGTTTAATTTGCTATTGTTGTTTCTGTTCACTGTTGAGTCATTATTTTTCTCAATTATGTTTATGAATGATTACATTCAACTCATGAATTCTTTAATCAGAATGAAATTTAGAGCAAATCTGAGCTATGTGTTTAAATATTTTAAAAAATAGTCAAATAGTTAAGACATTGATTCACCCCCCCTCTCAGTGTCATTTTAACTCCAATAGAAGGCTATGTATTTGGGGTTGTATTGTAAATCATTTTGAAGTAATACAATAGTACTGTGCTTTTAGAGGGTGGGGTTTTCTACCTAAAATGATTTTCCCCATGTATATTTGGTGTGACTATTATATGTGTTGTTGTTCTATTCATTTATTCTCTACATGATTCTCTTGTTGTAACTATTTAAATGTGTTAAAATAAAATTTTGTAACTCTACCCTACTTAGATTAGTGTAGGAAGTTGTTTTCGCTCACCTGACTTCCTTTTAGTTGGTATCAAAGCCTAGCCAGCCTTGGTTCCTTTATTGGGTTAGAAGGGTTTTTTGAGCTGATCTTTGTTTTAGTGAGAGTTTGTAGAAGTGTGTGCTTTGTTACCTTGTTGCAAGAAAGATTTGATAGGAACATTTGGGAGTATTGAGATGGAGAAGTTTAACGGTGGTAATTTTGAGTTGTGGAAGCTCAAAATGGAAGACATACTTGTAGACCATGATCTATGACTTGTAGTTTTTGGAACCATGTCACAAGGCATGGAACAAGATTATAGGGGTTTCATGGGGGTAAACCCACAATACTAGCTTACAATTTTGTTGAGGAAGGAAATTTGTAAAAAATTTCCAAAAAATAATTGGGTTTTAAGGGGTTCACTTGAAGGGGGAGTTTGCATGAACCTAAAAAGCTCGAACCCCCCTTCAAGTGAATCCCTTTGTGATGTCATCTATTTTTGACACACTCTTTTAAGGAAAACAAAGGGAAAAATGAAAAACAAGGGGGGTTTGAGTGAACCCCCCTTCAAGAAAATCCCCCTTTGCTCGAAGGGTTCAAGGGAGGTTTGCTCAAACCCCCCTTTTTTTCCCTTCCCCCTCTCCTCTAGCATTTTTCTATAGAATTTTTCCTTTTTGATCTTAGGTTGAGGATGAAAATGGAGGAAACTTGACATAACCAACTAGATGATGGTAGTCCTCAGAATGAGTTATCCATCAAATATAATTTTAATATATTTTGGTTTCATTATGTTTTTTTATAGTTTAATTAAACATAGGTTTTTCATCAAAAATCAAGTTCTTTGTTCTACACGTGGAAAAATAGTAGATTATCAAAAAAATTATAAAAAAATGTTCGTGCTAGGTATTGATGTCCTTGATCCAACAAAAAAAAATGAATTTTGATACATACAAAAAAAGTTATGTTGTATACGATTGAGGCCTATGTTTAAATTATAATTGGTTTGACTTGAAAACTTAATTAAGAAAAAAATGTTCAATAAAACACAATGAAACCAAATGAAAATGCTATATATCATAGTTACAAAGCTAAATTAAAAAAAAATTAGAATTTTATCCTTCATAGAAAAAGGTTATGTTATTTACGGTGAACATCACTCTTTAAAAATAGTGTTTACTGTTAAATACTAGTTTTCAAAGGAGATGGAAAAATAAATGAAATTTGACTCCAATTTTTTTTAAAAATATATAGTTAAAATCTATAGAAAATTTTTAGAAATCACTAGTTTGCATCATCTTCAAATTTCTCATGGTTTAGAAGCTATAGGTTCTTGAAAATGCAGATTTAGTTAAAAAAATAGTTCTATGTCCATTTTGGCCAAAAATTGTAAACTAGTATTGTGGGATCACCCATGGATAGGAAATCCAAGGGTCTTATTAGACTTTGTTTGGTTGATTCCATCCTCCTGAATGTCCATGAAGAGAAAACTTCTACTTTTCTATGGAAGAAGCTTATGTGTCACCAAAAAATGAATAGTTGACATCTTTATGCTCACTTGAGTCTCTCTTTTGGAATTTCTCTTGATTTTTCCTAAGTCTGATTTTGTAATGTGGTCAACATGTTCACATTAGTTCTTGTACCCTTGTGAATCATTAAGACTTCTAGGATGTCTTGTAAAAGTGTTGTGAAGTGTTGTAACCCACTTTCACATTAAGCATAAATAAATCAAGCATTATTTTTGAGAAATTTTAGTAAAATAAAGTATAAATAAGGGTTTTTCTTCTCATTTTACATTTCCTAAAATTAATAATCTCTTGCACTCATTAAGCATTCAATCTTACAAACAATCAATTAATCAAGCAATCAAGCATTATCAAGCCATCCATTGGAGCACTTCATTGCATATCTTCATATTTCTAAATCAAACAGGTTTGATAAGTTTATGACATTGCATGTTTTTAATTTATCATTCTCTTTCCATTTCATTTCATTTCATAGGGTTTGATTACCAAAGTGGTGTTTGACCGAGGAAAACCCCTATACTCTAACCCTTAACCATTTTCCCCCTTTTGCATGTGTGTTTGAAGACATTGTATGTAGATTTATCAAGAAAATAGGTGTTGAAAAGTGGTCAAGAAGTCTTCAAAGTAAATCAAGTCATCACAACCCTAATTTAAGCTTGAAGAGACTTTTTACCTCATTTTCTACAGACTCAAGTGTGGACACCTGTCAAGAAAGTAAGTACAAACCTAAGACTACAAGATTATGTCACGAAATTCCTGAGATTTGTAGGGGGACTAAGTTGCCACTACTGGGCAGATTAGTCCCACTTTTGGGCTTAAACAATGATTTTGACATTTTTGGATACCCATTTGGTAGATTCCTATTCCAAAAAAGTTTCCCAAAACTGGGACTAAGTCACCCAACCTAGCATAAGTGTCCCAGTCAACATTTTCAACTAAGTTTTTAGGATTCTAGAACCTCCCAACATCAGATTCCATATTCTAGGTGCACCTCTTTGATTTTGTTATGTTATTTCATCATTTACATGCATTTTTTAGGCATTTTTGTATATCACATTGTGTTTTCTAGCACTTCACATTTCTTAGATTTTGCTTCATTAGATCATTTCATCTTTAGATTAATGCATTAGAGTATCTTAATTAGACACAATATATCTCATTTACATTAAATTTGAGTGTAGAAAATTTCCCATTTTGGCCCATTTCTTTCTCCTTTTAGGTGGAAAACCCTAGAAGTCTAAGAAAGAACTTGGTTTTCCAAAATCATTTTCCACACCTTAGTGATCTCTCAGGATAAATCCCTAGTAAAAAAATTTTTCCTAAGAAATAAGATGTATTCTCTGAAAATAGAAGATGGAGGATCCGTTGTAGATCCCCTAAACTCTTTTAACATGTTGGTTGCACAACTAGGTTCCATTGAAGACAAGATCGATGAACAAGACCATTGCATGCTCCTTTTGTGTTTATTTCCAGAATCTTGGGATCATTTGGTAATGGATATCGGAAGCACTAATTCCACCTTTAAGGTGTATGAGGTTGTTGCCTCATTATTATCTGAAGAGATGTGAAGGAATTCTTCTGAGATGGCCAAGGAGGCACTTGCAACTCATGGAAGACTAGAGGAGAGAGGCAAAAAGAAATACAAGAAATCTAAGTCAAAGTCTCTAGGGAGATCTAAGTCTCCTAGTAAGAACTCCAAGGAAAAATGTTAGAATTATGGTGAAACTAGTCACATTTAGAAAGATTGTAAGAAGGAGAAGAAGAAAAAAAAAGTCTTTCTCTAATTTTGAATCTGAGAATCATCTCAAGGTGATGGAGAATCATTTATTGCAAACCTTGGTATCCCATGCATTAGATGATGTGTGGTTGATAGATTTGGGTGCATCCTTTCACATGACCTCTCATAGAGATTGGTTCTCAAAGTATGAGGAGTACAATGGTAGAGAGGTGTACCTAGGTGATGACTCTCACCTGAAGATTTTTGGTCATGGAAGAGTCAAAATCATATTTCCCAATGGAAGAGTGAAGGGGATTGATGGTGTCTTTCATATCTCAGGTTTGGCTTCAAACTTTCTTTCTATAAGTAAATTGAATGATTTAGGAGTGAAAGTTGTTTTCTTTGGTGGAGGATGTAAGATGACTAGAGGGGCTATGGTGTTGGCTAAGGGTGTTTGTATTATCACTTTGTTTTAGATTGATACATCCACTGTACAGTGTAATACTTCTTCTGATGTACCGAAGAAGAGATCTCTGGATTCTTCATCCTCACCATTAGATCATGCAAAGAAAAATTAAGTTTCAACTACATCCAATGGTCATGAATTTTGGGTACCTAAGGGTGCTCATTCCATGGAAATGAAGCTTCCTATAGAGAAGAAAATGTTATGGAACCAATGACTTTGTCACATTGTGAGAAGGGTCTTAGAACCTTGAAAAATAAAAGCCTTGTTCAAGGCCTTGATGATTGCAATCTCGAGTTCAACTTTTCTGAACATTGTGTATATGGAAAACAACACCATATTTCTTTTTATTCTAGTTTTCACAAGTCTTCTGTGGTTTTAGACTATGCTCATTTTAATGTTTTTGGTCCTGTTAATGTTCCTTCATTATCAAAATCTGTATATTTTGTTTCTTTCATAGATTATTATAGTAGGACATCATTTATTTTCTCAAAGGTAAAGTTGAAGTCTTTAGACGACTTAAGGAGTTTAAGGCCTTGGTAGAAAATCAAACTAGCAAAAAGATTAAGTGTTTGAGGACTGATAATGGTGGCGACTTTTGTTCTGCAAAGTTTTACAAGTTTTGTAAAAAGCATAGGATTGAGAGACATAAAACTACTCCCTATACTCCAAAACAAAATGGATTTGTAGAGAGGATGAATAGAATGTTGATGGAGAGGGCTAGGATTATGTTGAGTGGTGCTAGCCTTGAGTATAAGTTTTGGGTTGAAGCAGTAGCCAATGCATTTTATTTTATCAATAGATGTCCTACATCAATGCTTGTTGGAAAGACACCCATGGAGGTGTGGTCTAGTAAAAATCCTTCAATGAGACATCTTAGAGTATTTGGTTGTGAAGCTTATGCTCATGTTTTGATTAAGAAGAGGTCTAAGTTGGATAACAAGGCTATTAAGTGTATCTTTATCAGCTATGGTGTCGGTGTGAAGTGGTACAAGCTTTGGGATCCAGAAGCTCACAAGGTTCTCTATGAAAAGGTGTGATCTTCAGAGAGATGAAACCTTCTATTGATTTTTAGCCAGAAAAAAGGAGAAATAGAATTTAAGGAGGTAGTTTAGATTCCACCTACTCTAAAGAAAGAAGAACTACATAACCCTATTATACCTAATGATGAGGAGAGATTAAGTAGCTTTGAAAGTTCTAAAGAAGAAGGAAAAACTCAACCTCAACCTTTGAGGTCTACATGAGTTAGGCGACAATCAAAAAGGTTTGGTTTTCACTATTGGATTCCAATTACATTTTTTCCTTGATTACTAACACTGATGAGCCTAGGATGGTTAGAGAGGCATTGGGTATGAATGATTCAGATTCCTGGATGCAAGCCATGGATGAAGAGATGGCTTCTTTAAAGAAAAATAAGACTTGGGATTCGATACCTTTTCCTGCTAGACGTAAACCTGTTGGTTGTAAATGGGTTTTCAATAAAAAGTGTGGCCTTGATGGTAGTGTTGAGAAGTATAAGGAATGGTTGATTGCTAAGGGGTTTTCATAGGTGGAGGGAATTGATTATGGGGATATATTCTCTCTAGTAGCAAAGCTGAAATCTATTCGGCTTTTGTTGTCACTTCTAGCTGCATATGAGTTAGAAGTCAAACAGATGGATGTGAAGACAAAATTCCTTCATGGTTATTTGGAGGAAGAGATTTACATGTCATAGCCAAAGAATTTTGTTGAGAAAGATAAAGAAAATTTGGTTTGAAAATTTAAGAAGTCTCTTTATGGTTTGAATCAATCTCCTAGAATGTGGTATTAGAAGTTTGATACCTATGTATTGTCATTGGGATTTTAGAGATCTAAATTTTACCATTGTGTATACTTTAAAACTGATAATGGTCACATTCTCATTATTTTCCTATACATATAGATGATATGTTGTAACTGGGAATGGTAAAAGTATGATTTCATATTTGAAGTTTCAGTTGTCTACACAGTTTGAGATGAAAGACCTAGGTGTAGCTAGGTACATTTTAGGAATGTAAATCATGAGAGACAAAGCTAATAGAAAGCTTTGGTTAAGCCAGAGAAAGTATGTGAACTTGATGTTGGAGATATTCAACATGGTAGATTGCAAACAATTAGTTGTTCCTATGATGCAGGGGACAAAGCTTCCTGTGAATGATTGTCCAAAATATCCTACTAAGATGGAGGACATAACCAAAGTACCATATGCGAGTGTAGTTGGCAGTCTGATGTATGAAATGGTGTGTATGAGACTAGACATTTCCCAAGAAATGGGAGTCCTTAGTTTTTTTATGGCTAATCTTGGATGGGTGCATTAGGATGTGATTAAGAGTGTGTTCAAATAATTACAGAGTACTTTTGAGTATGCCTTATTTTTTCATGGTTATCCTATTGGACCTCATCATTCTATGAGTATTCATGGATATGTGGATTCATATTGGGTAGGTGAAATTGATAGTAGAAGATCCACCAGTGGTTATGTGTTTATGATGTTCAGTGGTGCTATCAATTAGATGAGTAAGCGGTAGGCTGTAGTCATGTTGTCCATGACAAAAGAAAAGTATATGAAAGCCACTCATACTTGTAAGCAATCCATTTTTCTTAAGAGATTGTGTTATAATATTGGTTTAGATGCAGGACAAATTATTGTTTGTTTTGATAGTCAAAGTGTGATTTTCCTAGCAAAGAATTCTACCTTCCATGCCAGAACAAAGCACATTGATATTTAGTATCATTTTTTTTGTGATTTTCCTAGCAAAGAATCCTAACTTGGAGAAGGTTAACACTTTGGTGAATGTTGTAGATGCATTGAGAAAACTAGTGAGCACAAAGAATTTCAGATGGTGTTTTGATTCCATGGGCCTTAGGGCCTTGAGAAAATGATTTTGTATGACTTTCAGTAGGTCTTCGACAAGTGGGATAATGTTGGGATTAAGGTGTCTCAACATTAGAGTCCTAATACTGATTTAATTAATGTATTATTATATTAATTTGTATTATTTAATTTCCTATGGTGTCATGTCACACATTGGGACCCATCGATTGGGTGGCATCCTTGTTGGAAGTGATTGGATGGCACATCATCATCCTAAGTGGACATAGGAATCCACTTTGGAATCTTTGACCTATGATAAATTCTATGATGTGTCATAAGTTATCTTCATCAATGGGTGAAATTTGGTGCCCAAGTTGGGTTATAATAGGCTGTAAGAGAATCAATTATTCTTGGTCAGTTATGATAGATTCTCTTACAACTATAAGTGTTGTCAACTATGACAGATTCTATGATATTTGTAAGATGTGTAAGGCATATGTCATAAGATATTTTTTGTATATTCTAGGTGCCCAAGCTTGAGGAAGGAATATTTGTATGTTTTACCATTGTAAGGGGTGTAAGGGAATATGTTACATGTGTCCAAATGCATGTCTATGGCATGGGACATTGTGCCATGTGGATTTGTATGTCCCTCTCCTTCTAGATGCTTCTTGAAGCTTATATCACTCTATATATTGAGTTCCTTGAATTATAGAATGCATAGTTTGTTTGAAGGTAACAAATTTTTGCCGATATCACTCTAGAACAAGTGTTCATTTTGAAGCACTTGTAGAAGAAGGCTATGCACTTTGGGTTGTATTGTAAATCCTTTTGAAGTAATACAATAGTACTATGCTTTTGGAGGGTGGGGTTTTCTACCTAAAATGATTTTCCCCATGTATATTTGGTGTCACTATTATATGTTTTGTTGTTGTTCTATTCATTTATTCTCTATGTGATTCTCTTCTTGTAACTATTTAAATGTGTTAAAATAAAGTTTTGTAACTCTACCCTACTTAGATTAGTGTAGGAAGTTGTTTCCCCTCACTCAACTTCCTTTCAAAATGAATGGTTGAGATTTTGATGAAATATTTTTGGAGAAGTGGGATGGATGTGACAAGTGAATGCTAAGCTTATCCATGGTTTACACAGGCTTTGAAATGTGCAAGAGGCTTAATCAACGAACTTATTGATTTTAGTCAACTAATTGCTTGAGGTGGAAAAAGGAGGAATTAAAAAAGTAGTTTATATTTATTTTATTTTTTGGAGAATAGGGATGTGAAGAGTGAAAATAATTAAATAAATATAAATTTATTTAATTAAGAGTGAACTATAGAGGAAAGAGGCTTAAAGGCCAAATTAATTATATAAATGATTAAAATTTATTTAATTAATGTTGAAAGAGGATAAAATCAATTGTGGATAATTTTAGGGGTCTACAACTATCAAAATACTTTTTGTATGCAAGATATACGTAGCATAATCACTTTAAAGAAAATTCAATATTATTATTTTTAATGGCACCCTTTGAGAGTCTACATAAGCTATTTATCTATCATAGACAACAAAATTTAATCATATCGAGCTAGTATACTAGATTCATACCACATATCACCTTCACTCTAAATTTTTTATTTGTATCTTTTCTCCAAACCTCCATAGGTACCTCTTCCACAACCTATTTTTGTAGATCCATGATAGTGCTTGAGAGATGTCAACATTTTTTTTTATCTCTCCACATGTGTGAAATTAACCAAAGATTTACAAAGCATAAAACTTTGCACACCTTAATGGACTAGCTCAAAGAAAACAACCAAATAATGTCGACTTATCTATAATCAACACTAAATAACAAAATTCTTGATAAATTTAGAAAAATTAAACCATTAAAGCATTTGGTCTAGCAACCTTTAGATTTGATCAATCCAGGACAATAGCCCTAACTATTACCAAATGGACCAAATCCAATATCCCATAGATCCAAAACTTGCATTTACCAATAGACATAGATCAGGAATTAAAACATATAAAAAAGAAAAATAAGAGTAAACAAAAATTGTTAAAGCATTTGGTCTAGCAACCTTTAGATTTGATCAGCCCAAGACAACAACCCTAACTATTACCAAATGGACCAAATCCACTATCCCATAGATTGAAAACTTGCATTTACCAATAGATATAGATCAGGAATTAAAACATATAAAAAATAGGATGGTCAAGATTTTAATACACAAATCATATATGTAAAATTTATTTATAATAATTTAAATTGTTATGGATCCAAGAGAATTTAAGTAAAAAAATTATTTATTTTCAACTACAAGTAATAGAATAAATAAAATGTATTCCATGAGTTCTTTTACATTGTTATTATTTTTATATTGAGATTGACAATAATTTTATATAGGTGGAGGGTAGTTCATGGAAAGTAGTTCACAAGACAAGACAACTCATAAAACAAAGGTTATAATGATGAGTGTTAAAGATTTGAGTTTACAGATCTTATCTTCATTGATTAGTAAAAAAAAAAACATAATATATTGAGATATATCAAAAATAAAAAATATATTTAAAAACAGAAGCGATCACACTTATCCAATTCTTTTATCATTATTTTAATTGTTATGAGTCCTTGCAAAATATCAGCAGAGAGATTTACAATAGAAACAAGCACAAAATAACTTTTTCCTCTCTTTTTTATTACTGGTGTTTCTTTGCTAACATTATTTCCTTAGTAGATGGATGTGTTTGATAGCGAAGTAAGGTAAGAAACTAGAGATAGCTCTGCACAATAACCCCATTTCCTCCCTCCGAATAAAACCCACCTGGTATGGATTCATTTCATGTGCCATATAGAATCCTCAATGTCTACGCAAGAGTTCTGATGTATGACAAAGAATCCATGTCTGTAGACAGAATGTTACCACTCACTCTTTCATCAGTGCCAAGTTCAGAGGGTACTACGATTCCTTTGTCTACAATCCTTGTCTTTCCCAGATAGTTGTTAAGATTGGAGAGGAACACTATGATTTGTGCAATAGTGAAGTTGTAGGGATAAACTTGAAACTCCGCTCTCTCGTACAGCCAGTAATGTATCATTGCATCCTACCCCGATTCCACTCCCAGAAGACCTGCTACCAACTGCACTCAAACCAAAACAATCATTCAATACTACTCCATCTAAATGAGTTCCTCTAGTTTTAGCTAAACAATTTTTAGCAAGAGGTTTACTATTCAATCAACTTTACTATTCAATCAACTTTTTTGGAGATTACTTAAATCTAAAATAGTTTAATGGTTAAATAATTAATTGTAGTGGCATAAAAAGTGTACATGTTGGTGGGATGTGGTGGGTTGGTTATGTCAAAAGGTGGGATCGTACAACTTGTTAATTTTCACATTGATCATCTCACAAACATTTATTTATAAGCAACAATTTAAAATTTATCTTAACATGTTGGTGGGTTGGTTATGTCAATAGGTTGGATCATACAACTTGTTAGTTTTCACATTGATCATCTAACTCAGATTCATTTATAAGCGAATTTTGTTGGACAAAATTC
>VDFB02287830.1:0-23572 GCA_007258455.2 Sequoia sempervirens | reverse complement strand
AAAGATAAAGTTGTAGCAACTACATCAAACCATGAAGAGGTTGATGAGGGAGAAGAAAACTTCATAAGAAGACTGAGGAGAGGATCTGACAAGTATAAAGGTAAGTTTCCCTTCAAGTGTTTTAACTGTGGTAGAATAGGTCATTTTGCTTCTAAGTTCCTTATGATAAAGAAGATAACACTGAGCAAGAAGGAGATAGCAAAAAGAAGAAACCTTATCATCCTAAACGAAGGAGTTTTGGAAAGAAAAAGAAGAGCCTATACATTTAGAAAGAAAGTGACTCATCTGATGCTAGTGATAGTTCAGATGATGAACAAGATCACGCTCTAGTAATGGAGGAAGAAGAGGGAGAATTCCTCTTTATGGCCAAGGACTCAAAGGATCATAAGGATGGACAAGTTGAAGACCTCTATGTAGAAGGTGAATAGGAAACAGTTGTTGATCTTGAGGGGGAGTTGATCGGTGCTCTTGAATATCTTGATGAACTAATACATAAGTTTGATGATCTTAAAAGGGAAAACAAGAAATTGAAAAAAAGTGCTCAAAAGGAGAATGACAAGCTAACCCAGAATCTTGAGGAATATAATCAATTGGTAATAAGCTTGAAACTTCAAGTAGAAGAAGCCAAAAGAATGGAAGAATTAATGAGGTCCAAACTAGAATCTGAAGTGGGTAGATGTTTGAAGCTTGAGGCAAAAATAGTTTCCTTAAGAAAGGAATTGGAGAAAGCCAATGAGTAGATCAATAGGGGTCTAAAATTTAAAGGTGGTTCAAACATTCTGGATTAATTAATAAGTACACAAAAATTGGTGAATAAAGTAAAATCTAACTTAGGATTGGAAAAGGAAAGAGCTCATTTGTTGATGCCTCTACAAAGCTCTATGAAAGATTCAGGGCAGAAGAAAAATCAGTCATTAATGATGAAAACTTTGACAAAAAGGAAGTCGCTAAGGATGAAAAGAAGTATGCTGAGGTAGACAAATCTGATGAAGAGAAACTGCCAGAAGTAGACAAGGACAACTAGTTAGTCCTTGATCAACAAAAGAAGAAGAAAAACATAGAAATAACATATGATAATGGATTCACAAGAGTGCATATTCCAAGGAAGCCAAGACCAAGAAGATTTCCACTTCTAGCTCAAGAGAACACCATACCCAGGTACTCATCATACTTCTATGGGTATTGCTATAGTTGTAACCATTTTGGTCATAGGGCTAGAGAATGTAGAGTCATTCCAAGGAGGAATACAAACTTTGTAAGCAAAAATCCATTTGCTCCCTTGGTTGACATGGATATAGTTTGTTACAATTGCAATAGTTTTGGTCATGTAGTTAGAGAGTGTAGAACAAAGTTTAAAGACCAAATGTTCAATCTGAAAAGAAGAAAAACTCACCCCCCAAAATGGAAAAGGAAACTAAAGGTTCAAAGAAAAAGGAAGAGAATGTTGAAAAGAAACCTAAGAAGGTGTGGAAAGAGAAAGGGAAAAGTTCCACTATATCTATGATTTCCCAAACAACACTGCATGCAAAGAAACAATTTTTTTGGGTGATTGATAGTGGCTACTCCAAGTATATGACTGGAGATAAAAGCAAATTCATTAAACTCAAGAAGTGTAAGGAAGGGTCAGTAAGTCTAGGTAATAATACTGCTGTCAAAATTCGTGGTAAAATAATCTTGAGCTTAGATGGAAAGAATGAGACAAAAGATGTCCTCTATGTTGAGGGTTTGGAACATAACCTTCTTAGTGTTAGCCAAATGTGTGACAATGGGTACAAAATTGTATTTAACTCTGAAGGTTGCAAGATAAGAAAGAATGGTAAGACAGTTCCATAAGGGATAATGACTGATAGTAACTTGTACAACCTTTGTGAAGTAAAATGCCACAAATGTCTAATCAGCCAAGCAGATGAGAGTTGGTTGTGGCATAGAAGATTAGGGCATGTAAACTTTGAAAATTTAGTAAAAATAAGCTCAAAAGGACTGGTTAGGAATATTCCTAAGATAGCGAAGCCTGAAAACATAATCTGCAAAGGATTCCAGGAAGGAAAACAAACAAAGTTCAAGTTTCCAACAAAGGATTATTCAACCAAAAATCCCTTAAAAATAGTTCATATTGATTTGTGTGGTCCCACTAGGACAAGAGGGTTGCTAGGTGAAAGATATTTTATGCTACTGGTTGATTATTATACTAGGATGACTTGGGTCACATTTCTAAAGGAGAAAGCTAAAGCATTTGATAAGTTTAAATTTTTTAGAAAGTTGGTAGATAAGAAGACTAGAAGAAAAATTAAGTGTCTTAGATCAGACAACGGTGGAGAATTTACATCAAGTGAATTCAAAGAATATTATGAAAATCATGGAATTAAACGACAATATTTAACACCTAGAACACTACAACAAAATGGCGTGGTAGAAAGAAGAAACAAGATTGTAAAGGAAATGGATAGAGCCATGTTAAATGAGACAAATTTGGTAGATACCTTTTGGAAAGAAGCAGTTCATACTACTGTGTATATTCAAAACAAAGCACTTATTAGTAGCAGTAGAGCCGATTCAAAATGAAAAGAGTTGGCAACTTTTGAAAATACAACATTTTGATTTGCATTTATGGTTATTAAATGTATATGCTCCAACTGCTACAGGTGAAAAAAGTAGCTTTGGGAGGCCATTACAAACATGTTAGATGGGTTAAAGGATAATAAAGTTATATTAGCAGGGGACTTTAATGCTATCACTAGTTTGCGGGAGAAAAAAGGGGGTATTTTACCACCATCAAGGGTAATGGAAGACTTTTCTTCATTTATTAAAGATAATGCTCTAATGGATATCATGCCACAGAATGGAATTTTTACATGGAAAAATTAGAGAAAAGGGTTTTTGCAAATAGCAGAAAGGTTGGACAAGTTCTTAGCATCGCCAAATTGGTTTATTCACAAGTAGGCTTTATCTTCACAAATCCCACCCTTTTAAGGTTTTGATCACTTTTCCATTGATCTCAGCATAGAAGGGGACAATTTAAAGGCTAAAGGTAAATATAATTTTAAATTTCAAAAGATGTGGTTCAGGTACCCTCAATTTTTGGAATTATTGCATAAATGGTGGACAAGTGCACCTTTTATAAGAGGCTCACGTATGTTTATATTAAGCAAAAAGTTAAGTCATGTCAAGGCACAAATTATACACTAGAACAAACATGTTTTTAAGAACATATTTCAAGAAAAGGAAAGGGTGTTCAAGTAGCTTTCAGAGATCAATGAACTTATAATACAAAATGGGTTAGATACAAAAACTTATGATCAACAAAAGATCCCGCAACCAAAATGGGTTGAGTTGATAGCAAGAGAGGAAATTTATTGGAGAGAAAAATCCAGAGAGTTATGGTTAAGAGGAGATAAAAACACAAAGTTTTTTCATGCTTCGACTCAGATAAAGAAGTTGTTAAACACCATGTTTTCCATTTAGTCCTCAGTGATAGGGGAGGTGTTATCAAAGGAGAAAGAAATTTAGGAAGGAGGAGTAGGATTTTTCTCGCAGTTGTTAATGGCTCCTAAAAACAAGTCAAAAATTGCAATTAATAATGGAGAGGAACTGCTTGAGAATATTCCTAACTTAATTCAAAAAGAGGAGAATGATATGTTATTGCAACCTTTTACCCTTGATGAGATTAAGAAGGTTGTATTCTCATTAGCACCAGATAAAGCTCCAGGGCCAGATGGGTTTACTACTCAATTCTTTCAAAAATGTTGGGATTTTGTTGGTTTTGATATTTTACTAGCAATAGAGGAATCCAATAAAATAGTCACTATGTTCAAGCAATTTAACACAACTCACATTGTAGTAATCATGAAAGTAAAAGAGCCTAAAACATTTGTAGAGTTTAGGCCAATTTTATTATGTAATACCATATATAAGATCTTCACTAAGCCTACTTATCTTAGAATTCAACCTTTTATATCAAAAGTAATATCTCATGAACAAGGAGGTTTTGTGCCTAGAAGAGACACTCCTAAAGGGGCATGAAGTACGCCCATGAAGTACTACATTCTGAACCATCAATTTTGTGGTGTTCTATTTGCTTCTCTTACGCTTAGGATTTTTCACCTAAAAGGAGAGAGATAGAACCCTAAAATTGAGGTGGTTCACTCAAATAAAGGAGTGTATGATGTGATTATGACTAAATTCAATGATCTAAATGCAAAACTAATGAAATAAGTAATGTTTGAAAACACAGTGTGTAATGCAAAAACACCTAGAAATGAAAGCAAACTATAACAAAAATGGATGAAATTGAATGTGTGCACCTGAGATCTTTCTGGAGGATGGAAATGACTTCTGAAATGTTTCTGATTATGATTTTTAGGCCTGGTGGGACTCACTTGCCATTTTGGGCGAACTAGTCCTAGTTCTGTGAAACTGTTCCAGAGCCCGTTTCAGACAAATGGGTATTCAAAACTATAGAAAACCAAAATTAGGCCTAGTAGTGAGACTCATCGCTCCCAGCAGTGAATGAGTCCAATTTTGAATTTTTGAAGATTCAAAGGTGGAAACAAGAGCTTTCGATCTAGACTTTCTACTTCTTCAGATGTCCAGTTCTAGAATTGTCAAATTTAGATCTAAAAGTGATTTTTGGTCGGTATTTTCACTTATCCAATGAAGAGATGACTTGAATAACTTTGTACGCAATCTTTTAATGATTTCTTAAGCCTCCAAGATGTCTAAAACTGCAAACACACAAGATAAGAAAGAGAAATTTTGGATGTTAGGGCATGGGGGTTTGCCTTGGTCGAACCCCTTTGTAGTTAATTAAACCAAAATAGAGAAAGAATGTAATGAAGCATGTAACAATGGAGTCAATACCTTGCCATGAAGATTGATCTTGATTTCACAATTAACATGAAGAATCCTCAGCCATTGAAATGCCCCAAATATCTTAATGACTTTGAAATGATGAAACCTAACTGAATTTGAGATGGAAGAATGATTGTTGTGTCCGCCAAAGGATGCTTCTGATTGTGGTTTAGGAGACTTTTATTTTGTGGTGAAATTCCACCTTTATTCAATTCGTGAAATTGGATCCCTTTGTGCCGACATGAAGAAAAATTAAACTTAAAACCTATTTTTCCCCTCAGCTTCTGTGTCAACAATTGACCTAACAATCTGACTCTTGGAATCTGCCCGGTTCCTTGTTCACCACAAAGTTCTGCAAATTGGTCCCTGAGTCCACGTGTCAACCGGGTTGTTGGGGAATGCATAAATTAGGTGTATATGATGACTTTTCCAGTTATTTCATCAAATTATGCCTCATGATGCACAACATGGGGTAATAAGGGCCTATTAGTGATGATTTGAAGGTCAATTAGGGCTTGGGACACATAATTCATTGTTAAAGTGTGATTAAATACACTTTACAACACTAAAATGAGGTCAACATAGCCTAAAAAGGCATAATATCCAATGTGAATATGTAAGACACATTACAACACTAGATTATCATTAAGTTTATTTTACAATCCTTCTATATTAGTGTGATAATGCTTATTAAATACATTTTATAATGTTGAATTAAGGTAAAATGGGTTCTTTAAGTCTAGAGAGGCGTGAAAGTATCTTACAACACTTTATGTAACACCCTTGCAAGACATCGTTGAATGCATTTGGAAGGGTCCAAGACCTAGTGTGGATGTGGAAAACACCTCACAACACTGAATCAAGGCCTCATTAAGTCCAATCTATCATGAATTATTCCCCAAATCGGGTTAAGAAATTTTCCTTTTTCTACTTCAGATATTTACTCCACTTCTAGTGAGAGGATGAACTTGCTCAAACTCACACTCAAAAGCAGGACATTCAAGAGAGATCTGAGTGTACAGATGCAAATGACAAAGAATGACAAAGAATGACAAATATAAAGAAGGCATTCAAGCCCCCAGGATCAAGATCCTAATTCAAACCATCAAGATACATAATCATGCAATGGAAAGAACTAAAGGAAAGAAGAACGGGGTGGAAAAGATGCACTCACTCTAGGGCCATAGAACATCAGGTCTTCCACGGGGTGAGATGTCTCAAAGAAGTGGTTTAGTGAGAAAGTCATGCCAGTGTGTCGACTTCCCACCGTATAATGAGAAAGTCTTGCCAATGTGTCGGCTTCCCATTATACAAACCATACCAAAGTTATCCTCCTGATAACTTTGATAAGGAACCACAATGCAAATGCTTTTGTAAATGTTTTTGAATGTAATGTAAAAAATTTGTTAAAGGGGATTTTGCTTTGTTCATGTAAGGGATTCTTCTTAGGGAGCATTGTGCCTAATGTCTCCAAGAAAGGACAAGTCAAGATGTTAGATCGTTACCCATGGGATGTCTTCTGCACCGCTTCTTCATCAAATTGATCCGCGATCTCCCTTTGTTAGATTGTTATATCCATGGATGCTTTGTTCCTCATTAGCCACTTTAGCTGATTAGACACTCTTGATGCAGCATAAAACCCAATGACACCACCGCTGAAGAAAAGCAACCCATTCCCATGAAATTTTGCAAAATATTTTGTCCATAGAGGCCCCTCGACTTTAAAGTAGTTACAATCTATTACCGCGTGGACAAATTCCAAGTTTTAGCGGTAGAAGAGGGTAGATTTATTCAAATGTCCTGTTGTGGCCATGAAGAAAGGAGAGCAATCGCGCGCCCACAATCTCTATCTGCGTTCAAGTGCGAAAGGTTAATGATTAGTAAAAAGAGACAACAACAAGTGACATACATGGATAAGGCTTTCTAACCCTTTTCCCCCACTTAGTGCAGGATAAAGGTGAGCCTGGAATGGATGATGGTATGCTGCCCCTTGCAGTGGATGCAAAACATGTAATAGTGAGTATGCTATGATCCTACAACTATTGCATGGCAAGGAGCAACAACTAATGTTATTTATGTGGATAAGGAAACAAAGTTTCTGCTTGATACATGTTTAATGAGATATCTATCAAGTTAGGATGTACCAAGGTTAGAGTTTTCTTGGAAAAATCTTGAGTGAGAGTATGGATGTTGAGTGAAGGTTTGTTGGATGGGTTGATTTCTATGAAAGGAAAATCACGAAGACCGTGATTTGGAAGAATGAGGTTGGGTGTATTGTGAGATTTTTTCTTGTGTAATGGTGGGTAAAGAATGATAGGATTCTTAGGTGTGTCCGAAATAACTTCAGCACACATAGGGGAATGATTAATGGTTGGATTTGTTTGAGTATCAATAGTGGTGATATGAGAAGAAGGCTCTATTTGTTTGTTTGTTTTCTCTAAGGTATCATTGTTATGTGCCATAATATCAACCATAGGAGGAGAGATTTTAGGAAAGTGACAAATAATAGGTTCATCACATGTCATAGTTGGATTTGGCAAGATAGCTTCATCGCTCATAGGAGAGGCATCAAGAGAAGGATAACTAGGAGTTTCATGGTTACCAATTATTTTTCTTTTTTTTTCAAATAGATTTTTCCAAATGGTAGGGGAATCAAGGAAGGGAGGAATAAGTTTTTCATGAGTTTCACTACCGATATCCTCTAACACTAAACTATCTTCTTCATGTGTAGAGAAGAGATTAGGAGAAGAAAAGGGTGGATTGTTTTGATTATCTATACTTACATCCTCATGTCCTAGAATGTCGTCTTGAGAAGGAGAGGTAGGATTGTCATAGCTCTCACTCATATCCTCCACACAAATGTGTTTGTCATGATCGTTCACGAGTTTATCCCTATTCACTAAAGGATTTCCACAAGTAGGGGAGGTGTTGGGAGATGAATGAGGACTTGGTAAGGTAGTGGAAATGATTTCAGCTTTGTGTGTCATAATGTATTTGCAAGGGGGAGGAGAAGGAAGACAAGCAATACTTTCATGAACTACATCTACAATATGCATAAATTATAGTTCCATTGAAGCTCAATATACACAATCTACACACTTCATACCAATCTCCTCTAACACCCTTCTTTGATCTACACTCACATCACATTCACACAATTCACATCAACAACTTCTATATTCACTATCATCATCCTCTAACACCAAAAAAATCTTATACCAATTACACTCACAAACCCTTGCAACATCAGTTAGGTTGACCAATAATAGCTCCCACATAATGCATCAATACTTATTTAAACTTCACACAATTCAAAACATATTAGGTCAACACCGTTGGTGACCTAACATTAAAATTCACCAACTAACCATCCTCAAACTGGCACGTGGACCTCCAAACTTCACACCACTTGGAACTTAGGTGAACTTGGCACCTGTAAACACCTCCAAAAATCTGCAAGACCAAATGTTCTATTTTGGTGAAGTACAGATTGAGAAAAACCATACTTTGCACTAAAAAACATTGTTACCAGTAGACCTGATATTTTATTACTTATATCTTCAACACCGGATAGAAAAAAGACATGAAACTTTGGATGTAGACTCCTCTAACATCCAAATTTTTTTCCTTAGAACCGCAAAGAGAAATCCTTCAAGTTGGACCAATGCAGACCAAAAAATCGGATGACCTGTACACTAAAAATCTATATTTGACACTCAACCAATTCTTCAGCTTACTGTCTATACTAGATCAAACCTTCTTGCATCTATGCATTGGATTATCATTCCAATACATAATCATGCTTCAACAATTGGTATGTGCATCAATATTTATATCACACCACAATGTTGATATCAATGATTGTTGGAAGAATGAAGAAGAATGATCATCTCTACAGTTTTGTGTTGTCATTGATGTCACCATGTTGTCATTGCAAGTCTAAGTCAGTGCTTGATCCGGTATTTTGGACCGGTATCTGAGCCGATTTTCAAGTTGCACCCTTCGTTATTCTAGTCTGCAATCCTATGTACTTAATAGTTACTATTTTCGGTTTTGGGAAATTGTTTATGGTTGTTGAAGGCATGTATGTTCAGAATTTCTCAAGCTCTAGTGCTCATACAACGTATTGGCATTATTCTATTGATTCCTTTTTGCAATGAAGTCTATTTCTGGCCAAATTCTTGGATTGGTTGTGATATGGTGAATTAATTTTATCATGCAGATATATGTGTGACCTATCTTAGGTCTCTGCCGACATGATGTAGTGTATTAAGCATTTGAATTGCCATTTGGGAAGTTTTTGTGAATGCTTGAAGCTGATAGGTTAGTATTTTTGGTAAGCAAGGAAATGCATCTAATTAGGCCGACCTAATTGATGCTTGTAGATAGATCAAGTATATATATGTGCTAAATAGTTTTTGAAGAGATAGTGTAATCGATGAAGTAGTAGTGAATGTGAAATTGAAAGAAGAGAAAAAATGATGAAGTGTGTTAAGTCAGTCTATTGAGCATCACCGGAACTGCATCAACACTTGTTAGGTTCACTATTTTTAGTTCATTTTGGCTATGAAGGCCAATTTTGTTTTGTGAATATTTTGTAGGCACTGAGCCTCCCTTGTAAGCAGCGAGCTTTTGTATTTGGACAGTGAGTCCTTTTCAGGGTAGTGAGCCCTTGGAAGTGAGCCTTATATATTCAGTTTTGGAACCACTTTATATTGTGAGTTAATCCTCACCATGGTTTTTCCCTCATTGGGTTTTCCACATAAAAATATGGTGTTCATTATGTTGATTTTACTTTCTGTTATTTGTGTTTCATGTTCATCCTTAATAACATAATAGTGTGGTTGTGGAATTGATAAGTGTTGAAGTTTTAAGTTTGAATTTGTGTGACAACTAATTCAACCCCCCCTCTCAGTTGTCCTGCACATTTTAACAATTGGTATCAAAGCTTTGGTTCCTTGGTTTAGAGCTTAATTGCTTTAGGTAGATCCTAAAGGTTGATCAAATGGATGATAAAGAAGAACTTCAGACTACACTTGAGGATCTTGACAAAGTTGAAAATGAAAATAGAGATCTGAAAGAGAATCTTGGTGAAGCAAATGAATGTGTCTGGAAGCTGAAAGAACAATTAAAGAAATTCAAGGAAAGACACAAAGAAGTAAGTGAGTAGCTAAAACAAAAGATAATTGGACTGAAAGTGCTTGTAGAAGAAAAGAAGAGAATTGAAGAATGTTTGAATACAATGGTATAGAATAAGTTTGATGAATGCTCTAAACTTGAACAAGAGGTAGTAAGCTTGAGAGTAGAACTGAAGAAGGCAAAAATTTGTGAGAATAATTTCATATCTAGTTTCGATAAGCTTGGAGAACTACTTGCAGGATAGAAAACAAGTAAAGACAAAGGTGGCTTGGGAAATGATGTAGGAGAAAGTTCTAAGGACAATCAAAAGATTCAGGACAAAGGGAAGCAAAAAAGAAAGTTTGCAAGGAGATCGCCTGTGAGACAACCTAATGCACAAAGGTATCCCTCTTTCAATGGTATTTGTTTTTCCTATAATAAATATGGTCACAAGGCAACAAAATGCAAGAGCAGGAAGAATCAATTTTCTGGTCCCTTCACCAGACAATGTTTTGGATGTAATAAATTTGAAAATAAAGCTACTGAATGTAGATATCAGGTGAGAATGATCAGCCAAGTGATGATGAACATGTTTAATGGAGGTAGAATGAATCAATCTTTTAATGGATATTGCTATACCTATAACAAATTTGGACACAAAGCAAATCAATGCAAATTGAGAAGTAATGGAGGTCAGACTAATCAGAAAAGTATTTTCTGCTATAATTGTAACAAATCAGGACATATCTCAAAGGTTTGTAGAAGTAAGAAGGGAAAGTAGTCCGCTCTGGTAAAAAGGAATGGTCCAGTAAAGAAGATCGACAAATAAGAGATGAAACAAGAGATAAATAAGATATGGAAGAAGAAAGAAGAAGAAGAACCTGAAACTACAGATGTGTCTGTTCCCTCATCTAGTACAAAAAATTCCTCTGGGAATTAGACCTAGCTTGGTCTTAGGGGGAGCATTATCAGAAAAATGTAAAAAACCCCTGGATGAATGGCATGTCAAAGGCTGGCATGAGGATGGAATGTGTAGAATGAATAAGCAGAGGTTTTGGAAAAGGAACCAGAAGAAAACATCTTGTCATGGTAATTTTTGGACCGAATTAGGGTTTTCTATGTTGAGAAGAATGTTTTTAGCAATTTTTTGATACATGCCGCATTTAATGCATTTTAGGGAAAATCGATGGTGTATAAGTTAAAATTTCTAAGCCTTTTTGGTTAATTGAGCATTTGAAGAGTTTGAAATGTGCCTTGGAGTGATCTTGAAGTGATCTAAAGCATTTGTGAAGAAATTTGAAGAAACTATTACGAATACACAGGAATTATTATTCAATCTGCGAAGGAAAAGAAGAAGTCTTGACTAAAAATTAATAAATTCAAGAAACATAAGCATTGTGATGGACAAAGGACCAAGTGGGGACATTCCACTGAAGCTGAAAGGAGTTGAATTGGAAGAATTTGATAATAGAAAGATGAAAGAAATGGAACTAGGGCTAAAGGAAAATGAATTACAAAGCATAAAAACCCTAGGTATGGATTTATGGGGAGAATTTCCATGGTTTGCTGATAAAGAGTTCATTTTGTTCTTGTTGAGTCATTTCAAGAATGGTAGCATTGTGTTGGACAAACCCTACCTAATCACAAAGGAAGTGATCAAAGTGATTACTGGTTTATGTTGTATTGGGGATCTTCCTGGAAAGAAAACTGTGAAATACAAAGATGTGGAGGAACTTACTGGCATTAATAAAGACCCTCGAGCCCTATTGATAGACACTCTTCTAGATTCAGCTGTAAGGCATGTTGCGTACAATGTTTCTTATAAAATCTATTTCATAAATCGTGAAGGCTCGACTTTGACTATTGCCGTATATATTGCACATATGATGGTTAAGGAAAATAGGCAGTTTGATTTGTGTAGCCTATTACTTGAAAATCTATTTGAAAATGCCTGAATGTCATTGGTTGAGGGTTATCCCTTTCAGTTTAGATCTTTTCTTGTGTGCTTGGCCTTTTACTTTTTGAACTCCCTACCGGGAAGAGAAAGTGTTGTGTGGAAATCTGGTATTTCTCTTGGGAAACAAGTCTATAGGTACTTGGAATCATTGGCGGATAATGTAAGTGTGTGAAAATCATATTTCACATCCTTAAGAGCAACTCTATGCTCTAGTATGTCAGCACCGAGTCAGTTTGAAGTGGGTTCATCCTCCGGTAAAAGAGAATTGGAAGCTGTCATTAGTGATTCCCCTCCAGAATCGAAGAAAGGAAAAGCTATAACTAAAGACATCATTGTCTTTTCAAAAGAGAAGGAAAAATAATCTCTGCTTAGATCTGAATCCTCTGATCTAGATGACATCCAATCTATGTTGGTTAAAGGAAAGATGAAGAAAATTGGTGAGTTATGGAACGTATCCTCCCCAGTTGACAGATTCAAAATTATTGACGCTCTTGTAGAGCATCTACTTCAAAAAGGTATTGATGTATCAATTGTTTCTGACTCCTTACCAAAAAAATTAGTTAAGATTGTTGAAGAAAGAATTGTGCTTGAAGGTTCGAAAGGACGCAAGTTGCAAGCCTTGGTTGAAAAGAGATGTACTAAAGCTAAGCATAGATTATCTGTACTTATCATGGAAATGAAGAAATGCATCAAAGAAATATCAGATATCTACAAATACTGTCTTCGGTGGCCTTGTTAGAGTAATAAGTTATTTCACTTAATTAATCTAATCATATTGGTTAATTAATTAAGTCACTTATCACTGTTGGAAAATGTGCCTCAATCTTAATTTCTCTATTTTGTTAATCCTTTTAAGTGTATCTTAATTGAACTATAATTGAAAATTTAAAGTCACCTCTGCATTCTTCCCTGAGGTTTTGACATTAGGAGAGTTTGTTCCACACCTAAGCTTTCCTTACAAGTGGTATCAAAGCCTGGCCAGTTGTGTTATCCTTGTGGGTATGTTGGGTTTTTTGAGTCAATTTTGTTCAGTGGGAGTCCTGTAGAAGTTTGGTAATTGACACATTAAGATGGAAAGCACGGAAAATTGAAATTGAGAAATTCAATGGTAGCAATTTTGAGTGTTGGAAACTTAAAATGGAAGATTTTGGTTGATCATGATCTTTATTTGCTATGTCTGGAATGAAGCCTATAGGCATGAAGCAAGAGGATTGGGACCTTGCAGATCAAAAATCAAAGGGGTTGATAAGGCTCTGTTTAGCAGACTCTGTTCTTCTAAATGTTCATGAAGAAAAGACTGCATCTTTTTTGTGGAAAAGATTAGGAGCTATTTATCAGGGCAAGTCCTTGGTGAATAAGTTGTTCTTGAGGAAGAAGTTGTACTCTTTGAAAATGTAGGAAGGAGCATCTGTTGTTGATCATTTAAATGCTTTCAACATGTTGATTGCTCAGTTAACATCTGTGGGTGTGAAGGTTGATGAAGAAGATCGTTGTATGTTGCTGTTATGTTCATTGCCAAATTCTTGGGATCACTTGGTGATGGCTATTGGGAGTACGACATCCATTTTTAAGATGGAAGATGTTGTTGCTTCTTTGTTATCAGAAGAGATCAGAAGGAAATCTTCTGAGATGGCGAAGGAGGTTCTTGCTGTTAGAGGCAGATCGAAAGAAAAAGGTAAGGAGAAGGATAAGAAGTCCAAATCAAAATCAGAAGGGAGATCAAAGTCTCCTGGCAAGAAGTACAAGGTGAAGTGCTGGAATTGTGGGCAACTTGGTCATGTCCGAAAGGATTGTAAAGAGGAGAAAAAGAAGAAGAAGAATTATTCTTCCGACAATGATTCTTCTCAGAGTGCTGCAGACGCTTTCATTGCAACCTTGGCTACACGGGCATCAGATGATGTCTGGCTGATTGATTCTAGAGCATCTTTCCACATGACATCTCATAGAGACTGGTTGACTAAGTATGAACAATACGATGGTGGAAGGGTGTACTTGGCAAGCGATTCATCTCTAGAAATATTTGGTCGTGGAAGAGTCAAAATTCAATTCCCTGATGGAAGAGTGAAGGGAATCAACAATTATGTAATGCATATATCAGGTCTGGCTCAAAATTTACTTTATGTTAGTAAGTTGAACGATGTTGGAGTGCAGGTCTCTTTCTCTGGAAATGGCTGCAAGATGACCAGAGACTCAATGGTGCTAGCTAGGGGTGCTCATATTGGTACCTTGTATAAACTAGATGCACATAAGAAGTAATGCAATATAGTTCTCAGAAGTCAGCTGTAAAGCTACTCAAGTGGAGAAAAAGAGAAAAAAGTTCCCCGACAGTAAACTCTATGAAGTTAAACTTCTAGCAGAAAAAGACTGCGTTCGCATCATAGGTTTGGCCACAAGGAGAAAAAGGTTTAAAACCTTGAAGAATAAAAAAAACTGGTTGAAGGGCTTGATGATTGTAACCTCAAATTTGAGTTTTGTGAACATTGTATATATGGTAAACAACACCGTGTTTCATTTTACTCCAGTCCTCACAAATCTTCTGATTTACTTGATTACATACATTCTGATATTTTTGGTCCAGTAAATGTTCCTTCTTTGTCTAAATCAAGATATTATGTATCGTTCATTGATGATTATTCAAGAAGAGCATTTGTTTATTTTTTGAAAAGTAAATCAAAAGTTCTCAGTCATTTTAAGGAATTTAAAAACCTTGTGGAAAATCAGACTGGAAGAAAAATAAAATGTTTAAAGATTGAAAATGGCAGTGAGTTTTGTTCTGATGAGTTCAAGAGGTGTTGTAAAGATCATGGGATTAAAAGACATAAAACTACACCCTACACTCCGCAGTAAAATGGAGTTGTAGAAAGGTTCAATAGGACAGTGATGGAAAGAGCATGAAGTATGCTGAGCAGTGCTGGCTTGGAAGAGAAGTTCTGGGCTGAGGCAGTTGCAACATGTTATTTAATAAACCATTCTCATAATTCCACTCTTGTTGAGAAAACACCTTTGGAAGCATGGTCTGGAAAGAAGCCCTCTCTGAGACACATTCATGTCTTTGGCTGTAAGGCATATGCATATGTGCTGAATGAGAAAAGATCTAAATTGGAAAACAAGGTTGTCAAATATATTTTTATTGGTTATAATGCTGGCATAAAAGGATACACGCTTTGGAATCCTGATACGGAGAAGGTTCTATACAACAGAAGTGTTATCTTTCTTGAGCTGAAGCCTTCTACCTTGGATATGCAGTTAAAGACAAAATCAAAAAATAAAAAGGATGTTGAAATTTCTCTGACACCAAATATAGAGGAATTGAAAATTCAAAATGTACTTGAAACTGAGGAGAGCTCAAGTAGCTCTGAGAGTTCTGAAGAAGAAGATCAACCTCAACCTCAGCCTGTGAGGAGGTCAACACATGAAAGAAAACAACTTGATAGGTATGGGTTTTCTTTGATAGATTCTACTTGTGCCTATGCTTTAATTTCTAGCACTCATGAGCCTAGGACTATGAAAGAGGCATTTAGAATGTCTGATTCAAACTCTTGGTTGGAAGCCATGAATGAAGAAATGGCATCATTAGAAAAGAATGATACTTGGAGTTTGGTGCCCTTTCCTAAAGGCAGAAAAGTTGTTGGCTGCAAATGGGTATTTAAAAGAAAATAGGTCTATATGGTAGTGTGGAAAAGTATAAGGCAAGGTTGGTTACGAAGGGATATTCCCGTGTAGAAGGGAATTGATTATGGAGAATTTTTTTCCTCGTAGGCCAACATGATCGCCTATTAGATTTCTTTTGTCACTTGCAGCAGCGTGATGACTTAGAGATTGAATGATGGATGTGAAAACAACATTTCTTCATGGTAATCTTTGAAGAAGAAATCTATATGTCCCACCGAAAATCTTTGGAAAAGGTAAAGAAAGTCCTGGTTTGCAAGTTGAAAAAATCTTTGTATGGATTAAAGCAATCTCCTAGAATGTGGTACCAAAATTTTGACACTTTTGTTTTGTCATTGGGATTTGTAAGATCAAAATCTGATCATTGTGTGTATTACAAAGCTGAAAGTGATCGTATTCTTATTATTGCTCTCTATGTTGATGATATGTTGTTCATAGGCAATAGTAAGTTAATGATTTCTAATCTAAAATCTCAATTGTCTGCAAAGTTTGAAATGAAAGATCTTGGTGCAGCCAGGTATATTATGGGAATGGAAATAACCAGGGATAGGAAGAGTAGAAAACTTTGGCTTAGTCAGAGTAAGTATATTAATATTGTTCTGGAGAGATTTTGTATGAATGATTGCAAGCAACTAGTTGTTCCAGTCTTGCAGGGAACAAAGCTATCTATTGAAGACTGTCCAAAATCTCCTACTGAGATAGAGGACATGACCAGAGTGCCTTATGCTAGTACAGTCGGTAGTTTAATGTATTCAATGGTTTGTACAAGGCTAGACATTTCCCAAGCAGTGGGAGTACTTAGTCGTTATATGGAAAATCCTGGAAGGACACATTGGGATGTTGTGAAAAGGGTGTTTAGATATCTGAAGGGCACTTCAGAATATGCTTTGTGTTACCATGGAAATTTGGTTGAATGACAGAGGACTCTCAGCATTCGAGGCTATGTGGATTCTAATTGGGCAGGGGACATATACATCAGAAGATCCACCAGTGGATATGTTTTCATGATGAATGGTGGTGCAGTTAGTTGGATGAGTAAGTAGCAGGTTGTAGTCGCTTTGTCTACTATAGAGGCAGAATACATGGTAGCAACACAAGCCTGTAAATAAGTAATCTGGTTAAAATGTTTGTGTTCTAACATTGTGTTTGATGAGGGATAATTACAATTTACTGTGACAGACAGAGTGCTATTTGTTTGGCGAAAAATCCTACTTTCCATGCCAGGATGAAACATATTGATGTGCAATATCATTTTGTACAAGATATGGAGAATGGAAAGATCTCTTTAGAAAAGGTGGATACTCTGGAAAATGTTGCAGATGCATTGACGAAGCTAGTGAGCACAGACAAGTTCAGGTGGTGTGCTAGTTCGATGGGCCTTAGTGCCCATGAATTTCAGTAGTTTTGTTGTGCTCTGGAGGTGTTAGTAAGATCTTCATCAAGTGGGAGATTGTTGGAAAATGTGCCTCAATCTTACTGGCATGAAACTCTTGAAAGAGCAAAGTCGGTGAGACCCTCTAGAAGTCTTACTGACTAGCAGCTGTGTTCTAATCATTTGAAATGCTCAAGTCGTCCAGACGTTGTTTCTGTCTTGCCGACGAGAGTCATCGGCAAGACATGTCGATCATTGTGAGTTTCCCAACTCTTTCCACCTAAGCAGATCTCTTGCCAACGAGTTTGATGTCTAATGGTTATCGAGGAGACTTGTGGCGACATAAGTCATCGGGGAGAGGCTTGAACATTCAAAATAACTCATCTCGATAGTGTATGTCTCGCCGATGGTTATTCACAAGGATGTCATCGGGGAGACACTTGGCTGACAGGTTTGCATTCGGTAAGAACTATTGCTGATGGATGTGGTCTCGCTGATAGGCTGGTGCATTCGATATAACCTCTTGGCGGTAGCGTTACTCTCTCTAACTGTTCTGTGCTCGGTATGATGTCTTGCCGATAGCGATGGTCTTGCCGATAGAGCTACATGAGTTGAACGTCAGTGTGAAGTCTTAGCGATAAGGTTTCTCTCGCCGACAGGTAGGTGCTTTTGGTGAGAACTCTTGCCGATAGCACTTGTCTCGCTGATAGATCTGCACAAGATGGATTTGTGTTCAGTATGACCTCTCGTTGATAGCGATGGTCTTGCCGATGCTTCTGCAGTGGATATCGATATGATATCTTAGCGATAGAGTGAGTCTAGGTGACATGTTTGGACTCAATATGACTCTTATCGATGGTGGTGACTTTGGGCGATAACGACAGTTGAGCTTTGTGGCATCGGGGAGACGCGACTTAGTGTCTCACCAACATGCGACACAATTTGAATGCCTTGACCGAATGTCTATCCTACATGGTTTGTTTTCGACCAATCAGAGAAGCAGAATGTGAACCACTAGCAGTTGGACTGTTGCAGTCATTCTTGTGAGGAAGATCAACATACCATGAACGACATGGATATACTGTGTAATCGAAGATGATGAATGGTTTGGTGAATAGTTTGATGTGTGATCAGTGTGTATGAATTAAATTCAGAGAGCATTGTAACTGAGATGTTCTGTACAAGGTTGATCAAGGAATTATGCTACTGTAAATTGACATCAGAAAAGAAGTCTATACTCTGTATGTAATTTTGTTTATTGTAATACAAAGAGACTTTTTCTTGGTGTGGTGGGTTTTTCTCCCGTAAGGGTTTTCCCACGTAAATCTGGTGTACAAATTGTGTATGTTCATTTCTCTATTCTATTAATCCTTTTAAGTGTATCTTAATTGAACTGTAATTGAAAATTTAAAGTCACCTCTGCATTCTTCCCTAAGGTTTTGATGTTAGGAGAGTTTTTTCCGCACCTAAGCTTTCCTTACAATCACTTTAGTTACTTAAGCTAAACTTATGCACATTAATAATTAATTATTCATTAATTATTAAAGTGTGCACAATAGAGTTTCCTTTTAGGGTTATGCATATATTTCTTTTATAAAGCAATTCATCTCTTGTATTTACTCAATTCTTGAATATTATTCATTTGCACATCTTTATGCAAATTGCTCTGCTTTTTCTATTTTTCTCTTGTGGAAGGTATTTTCTGGTTTACATGTCTGATCTAATTAGTTTCTAACATGGTATCAGAGCCTTGATTTGTAGCCCCTTCTCAGATTTTGGAGAAATTCATTGCAAAGCACGTTCGAGGTTCCTCGAGGGTTTAATTCCTTGAGCTTATTTATGCAACATTTTGAATTAGAACAGGCATTTCCATTGGATTCAGAGCACTGGAAAAAGTTAGGATTGACTTTTGTTTCATTGATTTTCATCATCGTTTGTCAGATTTGTGAGGATTTGAAGTTTTTGAGGGTTTTCAGATCCATAGTGTACCTACAATTTTGGAGCGTTTTGAGCCCAAACAGACCTCACCATTGCGTTCAGAGCACCCAAAAACCCCAAAATTGACTGTCAAATCATCGAAATTGGACACAGTGTCTATAGGAGGCAATTTTTTTGCATTTCTAGGTTGTACGGCCTGGTACAACACACAATCTGAGATTTTTTATAAAAAAAATAGAGTTAATGTGTGCCGCCATTAGTTAACCGCTAGTGGTTAATGCTAGCGGTTAATGCTAGTAGCTAGTGTAACTGCCAATTTTTTCCCCCAAACCTTTTTGGAGCAATTTTGGTATTTTGGCCATAACTTTTGCATCCAAACTTGGATTTTAAAAAATGAAATATCGTCGAAAAACTTGTTTCGAGCCCAATCCAGTGGTGCAGGTTTTTTTTCTGGTTTTTTTGTTATGTTGTAGTTTTTTCTAGTCAAAGTAAAATCATAATTTTCATGCTTCTAGTGGCATATCTTTTGCATATGGTCTTCGTTTGTCAAAAATGAATAGGTGTTGGAAAGCTGATTCAGTCCTCCACACAGATCTGAGGTCATTTTAATAATGGAGGCAGATGTGAACATTGGTTTGTGCATGCACTCTCTTTTGTTTTCATGCACTAGGTTTGCATTTTCTCTTTAATTTATGCATGTTTTGCATGCTCTCCTTTTACAATCATGGGGTATTGTATATGCATAAAATTGGTCATGTTTAATTATTCCTGACATTTAATTAAATATTTATTATTTAATTAATTCCTTTAAAAGTCTTCTACACGTAATTAAATTTAATTAATTTAATTATAGTATTCATTCATTTTATTCTCCCACCATAATTAAATAAATCTATTTTATTTAATTATTCCACATATCTACTTGATTAAATTAAATAAATACATTTAATTTATTTAAGTTAATTATCATCTTTTGAATTTAATTAAATCTTTTTAATTAAATTTAAATATCTCTTTTCTTTCTATTTTAAAACTTTCCTCTAATTAATTAAATACTTTTATTTAATTAATATCATTCTTTCAAATTTAATTAAATAATTTTATTTAATTAAAGATCTTCTGCTTTCTTCAAATCATAATTAGATATTTTGTTTAATTATGAAATCTTCTGATTTCCTCAAAATCTTAAATAAATATTTATTTAAGAAAAATCAACATGCACTCATAAATAAATAATTGAATTAGATAATTCATTATTTATCTTATCATAATCTTTCCATTTTTCTTCTAAAAATATTATTTTTAAATCATCTCATCTTATCTCTTCCATTAAAATGGAAAAATCTTGCTTTATTCGTTTTCTTCTATTTTCTCTTCAATCTCATCTATCTTCAACCGTTTGATCTGTAAGGAATTATCACAGCTATTGACTAACCCAACCAATTGAAATCTTTGAAAAACTCTATAAATGCACGTGCAAATCCAAGCATTGGTTACAACACTGGACGAACACAACATACGCATACATTGTATTCTTGCATTTTAGCATTTTCAACAATATTTCTCATCATAGCATAATCTTGCATTTAGCATAGTATGCATTTTTAATCTCATTCTTCAGTAGCCTGCTTCGTTGAGCTTGGCATTCCAAATCTGAGAGCAACTTGAGCAAAGACGAAACGCTGGAGATAGAGAGCAATAAGACGACTTCAGAGAGGCTGCCATAAAACAGTTTGCTTATTTTTGTTTTTCTTTTAGCTTCTTTGATTTAATGTTTTATTGATTGTGTTGTTACTCATTTAGATTGATCACATACTTGTTAGACACATAAAATGGAGCCCACTGTGGGGCACATGCCCCGATTTTAATATCTTCTTGCAGAGTATTCTGGCAGGTTTCCGCGTTCAGAAAAATTCCATGTTTTAGCGCATCCGAGACTTTCTGCGGCGCTTTTGGGACTGTAATTTCTTTCTATTTTCGCAGGTAGTCCAACGCATTTGGGGACTGTTTCAGCGCTTCTGAGAGTTCTTTTAGCGCATACGAGGGACATAATAGCGCATTTAGTCCCATTTCATCTCAGAGTTAAATTTGTGTTTATTAAAATGGCACATTTAATGACTGTTTTAGCGCTTTGAAGGTATGATTGAGTGCATGGGTTGTCTGTTTCTACGCATCTCGGGTCCATTTGTCTGTAGTTCTGTGTTCTTTTAGCGCTTTTAAGGATTGTTTTGGCACATTTAGGAAATTTTTGTGGCACATCTAAGGTCTGTTTTAGCGCTTATTAGTTCTGTTTCGGCGCATTTAAGGTCTGTTTGAGTGCATATAAGGTCTGTTTTAGCACTTATAATTTATGTTCCTGTGCATTTAAGGTATGTTTCTGTGCATCTGGTTGTAACACAAAAAAATAGAATTCTGAGTCTGATGCCTTCCGCAGACAGAATTTTCTCTGGTTAAAAAGAAGCAGCCCTAGGATAGTCACATCTAGATAAAAACTGATCAATCTTAGGATAGGCATGGAACTTAAAAAGAAGCAATCTAGGATAGTCACCACACAATGATCTTGTAGTTAAAATTGAACAATTTGTTTTTGTAAAGCAATATCTTCACTTAGATTAGATCATTGTGATTTGGAATTTAAAAAGAACATTTGTTTGCTTTGTCTATGGCAATAGGTCTATGCTCTCCCCTTAACTTGGTGATCAAAATACCAGACTTTCCTTTTCAATTTCATGCAAATTTACTGCTTTGATTACATCCTTTAGAGAGCCTACCATAGTGGGAAAAAGTACTCACCCTACGGGAACGACTCAAGTGGGTTCAAGCCAAAGCCAGGCTATTCCACCCCACTATAAAATTTAAAGTAAATCTGGGGAAACCCTCTTTTACCGGTAGTGTGCAAGATAACCATCCCCAAAGCCTTTGTTCTAAAGTTTGGGAGGTCTCCTGAGGGAGTTTATTATTGCCACACCGAATGGAAATCCTTACTATGAACCTAGTGTAGTAGCCAATCAAAGTCAGTTTCTGAACATACTAATAATCACAGTGCAAGGGGAGGGAAGAATCTGCCCCCATGAAACTCACCATATAATTGCCAAGGATTGTTTGCTCAGGGGATCCGATATCCACTTCCGTCACTCTGAGTATGCACCTGGAAAAGACAAAAACATGGGCGCCCTTACAGGGGTGACATGGCTGTGTGAGTCGACGCAGTTCTAAGATGTGGGCTGTTGATTACTAATATGACCTACTTGAGTACTAAGAGTGAATCTGCTTGAATTTTCTTTCATATGCTAAACTTGTGAAAACACTTGCTGAAAAACATTTTCTCGATCAAACACTTGATGTTAGTATAGGGTTTTAAAAACAACTATTTTTCAGAATGTTTGTTGTGTCTTCCATTACATTAACTCAAATAAAATATCATCTGAAATGAACGTGAAGAACAACAATTGAAACCTTTCAAAATCCATTCACATCTTTGGTCCAGTAATGTTTTCAATATTTTTTCTCATGCTTAGGTAGTGGAAATCAACAAAGTTTGTCAAGAAATCAATTTCCACTAGAATCAAGAAACCCAAGAAACAATTAGGGTACAATAAGTCATTGCAAAGAAGAAAATTTTTATACAAAATTCACCACGTCTTGCTTCATTTCCGTGGATTTCTTCATAGATACCAAGACTTTGTTAGGGGGTTCACTGACGAGCATGTTGTAGATCCCTTGGATTCTCGAGCTTATTATCAAAGATTAGCTCTATCTCAACGGCATAATCTTAATCGACCTCTTGAGTTTGATAATATACCTCAACCTTCTATTGAGTACCCCTCACATCCTAGTCAAATCCTCCAGTGATCTTGAATTCTTCCTTCAAAAACAAAGATCAAATCTTTAAGAGTGCATCTTCCAAAACAATTTTTTTTTTATTATGGATTCAACTTCCCCAATAGGATTCTGACATCCTTCATCATCGGAAGCCATAATAAAGAATTAGGAAACATCTTTGATCATATCATAAGATTTCCATCTTATCAGATCAAAATAGCATCATTATCACACTCATCAAAACTGTGATCTAAGTTTAGAAGATTTCTTCAAAATCACATGCCTATCTTCACAAGATCTCAATACATCAAATCGAGGGAGGAAAACCAACAAGAAGGTCATACTCAAGACACTCAAGAAGAAGGTGAAACCAGTAATCCTCTCTACAGTATGAGTCATAATCCACTTTTCAACAACGACATGGATAACAGAGAAGAAAATCCCTTCCACAAGTACAAAGCCATAAACAATACTACTGTCGATAGTGATGATGAACATGAGGATGAACGCCACCTTAGAGAAGCTGAGCAAGATCCCAAATTTTACAAAGCCATAGAAAAGATCTTGCAACGTGATAAAGAAAAATATTTCCTCTATCTAGCTGACCAAGGAGCTAAATTGCCACATGACTTTAATACTGAGATTTTGAAGAACAAACCTGAAGAAAAACCCCCATCTGATCTTAGTGCTTTAACTCAACAAATCAAAGCACTTCAAGGAAAAGTTAAAGAGTTACAAGGGTGAACCACCACAAAGAAATATACTCTTGAGGACATTTGTCCTTATCCTTTCGATCGAAGCCTCAACATGATTCCATTTCCCAAACTTTGTGAAATTCCAAAATTTGA
>VDFB02287828.1:0-26246 GCA_007258455.2 Sequoia sempervirens | reverse complement strand
CGTTGTTCTTTGATTTCTTCCACTTGAGGGTCTTCATCTTCGTCACTTCGAATTATACTAAGTCTTAACACTTAGCCATTTTCTTGCAACTTTCTTCCTTTCAAAATTGAAACTCGCAACTTTATCCTCCTCCGAAGGTTGTAATATCATCGTGCTTCACCACTTCAAGACATCGTGCTCAGGCTTCGACGTTTCTCCTGCAAAACAAGCAAGGAGAAGAGAATTAGAATACTTCATGATATAAATCCAACTTACTTACCAGGGTTCTCATGTTCATAGCCAACTTCTGCTTCTTCATGATTATTCACGCCTTAGCCAAATTTTCAATCCACCCTCATCAAGGGCGTATCATCTTTGAGAAATTCATTTCACCTGCTAGAGCTCTGACAACCTTGGTTTTATTCACCTCTGGCTCAAGAAAACTATCTTCACGAAGGATTTAAGCAAATTCACCTAGGCAGTTTCTTTCAAATTCATCGTCTGGAGGATCTTACCTTGAAAACACATTTTCTTCATTTTTGCCCTAGAAAATTTTCAAATTTCCCTTAGGAAATACATCAACCTGGTGCCCCCTTAAAATATTCATCCCAAAATTCTCGACAAGCTGTGGAAGACCTTAAAATCAACTCCTCATCGATAATCTTCGATACCCAGAAGAAAATTTCCTCCAGAACGCGTCGAATCCATGGGTACCCAACGAACGGGTTCATTTTATTTCTCTGAATTTTGAACCTTAGAAAATTATTCTTCATCAAATTTATTCTCGTTCTTTGATCCCCTCTGAGAATTTTGCTCTAACTTGGAAAATTTTTACCAATCCTGTGCAGCTGGCAATCACTGACTTCATCTCTGGCAACTCTGCTCGTGCTTCAAGAAAATCTTATCTCTTCAGAGTCTAGGCGCATTTTCTAGAGGAAGAAAATATTTTGTGCCTTAGAAAATTTTTAAATCATCTTGAAAAACTTTGAAAATTTTGCCCTGGAAAATTTTACTAGTTTGCCAGTGGGAAAATCATCAACTCCGTTGAGAAAAATTTTTTATTCACGCCTGGCACATTTTATTTCCCACTCCACACTTGCAAGGTAATTTATTCGAAGTCCCAATGCCTAGGCAAATTCTCCAACATTTAGAAAATATTTCATTCTCAACTGAGGCGCCTAGCACTTGAAGAGGTGATTAAAAAAAAAAAAAATCACGCCTTAGCACATATCCCTTCACCACGCCCTAGAAAATATCTCTAACACTCTCCACTTTAGGCGCATAACACTTGATAAAAAAAAACGCCTAGCACACCACCATTTACCACGCCTAGGAGTATCTTCACTTACTTGTTACCTTACTTACCACTCTTATTTACCTTTTACACTTCAATGTGGGCGCATTTGAGCATGTCAAGAGGATGAAACTTTCTCCAACGCCTTATGTGACTTTTCAACTTCCATTTTTGTCCTCACTTGAGCTAGCTTGGGCGCATTTCTATGTGGATGAAGGATAATAATGTTTGACTTTGTTGACTCTTTCCTACCTTGAGCGCATTTTTGATGTGGAGGAGGACAAAACATTTCAAACGCCTTGGAGTGACTTCATCTCCCACGTTTTGTCTTCACATGCCCTCTTTTGGGCGCATTTTGCCTATAGTGGAGGACGAGTTTTGTTGACCTCTTGACCCTTTTGCTTGCTGGGCGCATTTGAACTTGCATGAAGGATAGCGCATTTAGAGGGTGGTGGAGGATGAACTCCAGACTTAGAAAATTTTTCCATCAACCTTCCTTCCTTCTTCAAGTTGGGCGCATTTCCCCATGCCTGCAGGATAAAAACTTTGACTTTAATTTGACTTTCTTTCCCTTGGGCGCATTTAGGCCCTAATGAAGGATAACTTTTATACTTAGAATTTTTTTCTGAGCCTCCTCATCAACCTGGGCGCATTTCCTTATGCCTGCTGGACGAGACTCCAGACTTAGACAAATTTTCATCATCTTTTGCCAGTATCGTGCCCTGCTATTTATAGTAAGTTCTCCGAATTTGCACTTCTGAAGCTCGGAATGGCCTGAAATTTTAAACATAGCTTCTTCACAACTTTATCAACCTGTCGACACTGCCACTTTTAGTCACCCTGCTATTTTTAGCATGTTTCCGGGGGTGGTTTACTATAAATAGTAACTTCATGTTTCTGATAGCTCTAGTGCTCCGATCGACATGAAATTTGAATGAGGCGCTCCTCACCACGTGATCTGTCTGCTGACACTGACGCATGCACTTGATTTACTATTTTTAGCCAATTTCCAAATTGACTTACTATAAATAGTAAGTGCTCCGTTTGACTTGAAATTTCACCAGCAGATAGCCTGAAGAATGCTGATCGCGGTGGTTTACACCGGTTTTTGAAAATTTTGACTTTTACTTTATTTTAGGTCTCGGCTGTTCCTTAATTCGCTTCCGGGCATGACAAAGATCGCTTTGCTCTCGCTTCGCGGCATCACATCAGCTCGCGGATTCGAATCGGCCGCATACCGTCGACACCTGCTAAAAATAGCAAGTTCCTTACTGAGTGAGAATCTCCGTTTGCATGTCATACCATCGCGAAGCTCTTGAAAAACCCATCAGGAATCACTTGACATGCAAAAGAAACCTCGACATGCAAACCCTAAAAATAGCCTCGGAAGGCTGAATCCTGAAAGTGGTCATCTTGACTTGCATGTTATATCGTCGCGAAGGTCTCGAAAAACCCAAAAGGAATATCCAGACATGCAAAGAAAATCTCTGCATCTGGACCCTGAAATTAGCCCTGTAAGCCGGACTGCTAAAAATAGTAAGTTATCCGTTTTTGCTCAAATTTGGCATGCAAGTAGTCTAATATACTCTGAATGCCGTGTGACTGTCGGAATCTCAAAAATGCTGACGAATCGCCTGTAATCTCACACTTACTAAAAATAGTAAGTACCTCAGAATCTGATAAATTTTTGTTGAGAGCCTGCTGGAAGCGTACTGACAAGAACGTTAAGCTCAAGTTTCAAGTTATTCACCCTATTCGACCTCAAACTGACCAGGAAGACTCAAACCCTAATTTCAGACTTGGCCAAATTCATGTTGAAGCTTGCAGACGGGAACGTCCCCAGAAAGCGGACCATAGAAAAGAAACAGACGGAGAGAGAGAGAGACACAAAAACCAAAGCCAAAACGACCAGAATGGAGCAAAAATTAGGGGTCCCCATTTGAATGGGGCGATGTGTGAAAAAGGTCACAACACCTCCTAATGTCCTTGCAAGATTCCACATGATAGAGAGAGAATGTGAATGCAAAATGTCTCAAAATAAGTGTTGAAATAGATCCCTTTGCAACAAATGATGCACCTTCCTTTCAGAAGAAACAACCTTGAGCTGCAAGTCTATTGAATTCCCACACCAAAGGTGAAATGAAGAGTGGGAATGTGAAGATCTCTAGAAAATGCTCAAATATCTCCAAGTTAGTGCTTAGATGTGATAGAGTCTGATTAGAAGTCCTAGGCCTACCCATAGAAAATAGCAATAAGGAAGCATGAAATGTAGGAGAGAGAGTAGGAGGGTTTATAAGTACCCTCATTACATCCAAAGCAACCCCCCATCTCACTCCCCAAAGAAGAAAGAGAAATGGGTCTTGGCAATGAAACCATGTAAGGTACCCATAAAGATGGTCCTCTAAAGAGAGACAAAGAGAACCCCCCCAAAAGAGAGTAAAAAGATGTCACCAAACATTGCTCAACAAAGCCAATGCTAAACTGTGGCAGGTGTCGATGAATCAAATTAGGCACCAAATAGGATTCTAAATGGTTCCCAACATTAATATGAGAATTGAACCAAGAACTATATACTCCTACAAAAGGTTTCAGCATGAATGATGACGGAGGTGAATCATAAAATTCAAGAACTACATACTATTTCATCATGTAGGCATGCAAAGGTAGAGAAAGTACATCCAGAGAAGTAGATGTAACTCCATTAGAGTTGTCATCAAAGAGAAGACAAATATCTTCAATAGTGTTATCAAGATCTAAAAGGTGAGAGTTCACAAATAGATGTAAATAGACCTCCCTATGAAGAGAATCTTGTAGACATGAAGAAATTTACAGTAGAGAATTACTAGAAGCCCTCAAAGAAGTGATGCTGAACTCTAATGAAGAAACAACTGATAGAGGAATGTCTTGCAAGAGGAAAGCCATGTCCTCAATGGTGTCATCTAGATCCAAAATGTGGGACTGTACAAACAAAGAAGAGATTTCTTTTAGGAATGTGTCCCAATGAGGTGAATCCAAAAGGCATATAATCTTGCTACAAAGAATCATTAGAATCTCTTGAAGAAGTGACTGCGAATTCTAAAGTAGCAACAAGTACAAGAGGAATGTCCTCAATTGTAGACGGGGTATCAAAAGCAAGAGAAGGGTCTATAGTAGTCTCAATATCATCCATATGTGAAATGTGCTCCAATGAAGCATCACTGTTAGATGGGGAATCAAGGTCTCCATATAGTTGTTGGATGAAGGTCCAAGTAGTGAAAGGGCACTCAATGTACCCAAGATGATGATTGATATCCTTAGAAACAGTGAGACATATTAGTTTATGGACCTCATCATTGTTGTTTAACCCATAGTTGGAAGACTTGTTGAGTTTGCGGCGAGTCTTCAAAAACTCGTGAGTTTTTTTGCCCCAAGAGTTTTTACCTCTTTAACTCGTCAAGTTATCAGGCCAAGTTTTTGAAAAAACTTGGCGAGTTTGTGCATGTTGGCGTTTAAATTTGCACCTCTGGTACGCGTATTTGAAACGGACAGCTATGCACAGATAAACTGCTCTTCAAATTAGGAGGGGAAGCTCCCTCTTGCTGATGGTATTCAAAAAAGTAAACTAAAACTAAGTTTCCTATCTTTTTGATCAGCTAGAGCACTAGGTTTATAAAACACAAACGCCGCAGCTGAGATTTTCTAATTTAAGAACTTCAACTACGACTAACTTAAACTAAAGACGTTTCTAACTTCTCAAGTAATAAGCAGAGCAAGAGAAACTAGAAATGAACAAGGTAGATTTCTGACAAAATACTTCGATAAACTCTTTCTCAACGAACATCTACACACACTTCAATGCAAGCTGAAATCGAGATCATAAAAGCATAACACAAATAACGGAAATCTGAGATTTTGGACCAAGGCAAAGGAGGCTCATGATTTTATTACTCAAATCTCTGGAACAAAGCTCACTTCTAACATGCCTTGAACAAGAAATTGCAGCTAAAGAGGCTTGCAATCTTGCTCTTCACACAATAGAAACAGCAATCACACTAACTCCTTGTTGGCTAAAGAGGCTCAACAATTTGCTTATCACAACACAATTGAACAATACTTGAGCAACAAATAGAAGGCACAATAGGCTCAGCGTTTTGTTCTCACTAGCACGGTTAAAAGAAACTAAATGAGCAAAGGCTCTTATTTATAGAGAAGCAGAGGAGTAGGGAACCCTAAAATCTCCTTGCTTTCACAATCTAGGGCTTGCTCAGCAAGCAAACTTTATTACTAAATCTAGAAAGAAGATAACATCTAAAACCCTAGAAAGCAGAAAAAGCGGGAAACGCCAACTATTACATCTTATCTTCTTTCTCTTCTCAAAGAATGGATAAGGATCATTCCAAGAATAGAAAGAAAGCGGGAAAGAAAGCTTCTAGAAGAAAGCTGCTTTAAAGCTCGATCACATCCGCTAGGAAATTAGAAACTGTGTCCCGGTTCGGTGCATCTATACTGCCTTAAGGCAATATTTTGATTCTCCAAGATCTCCTCGTCTTTTGTGATCAAACTTAGAGAATCCTTCACTTCTTTGGCTGCTTTATGAGTTATGTTCTTGAAAAACATCGTTGTCCGAAAAGATGACTCACTAATTGATAACTTGGCGGCTCTGCAACTTTATACTTCTAACACTTTTTTTGATTTCCAACAGAAGAGTATTGCACAACTCTTTTTTGATACCTTTCCTTTTTCTCATATCACACCTTCTCTCGTTCTTCAGTTGAGATGATGAAGTTTTGACATAATGCTGATTTGGTCTCAAACTCGAGGGGAGTGTACTCCATATTGAAAACCTTGAATAATGACTGTAAACTCGCCTATGTTCAGACAAGTTTTGAGCAACTTTCTATTTTTAGAATGCTGGTTTTTTCATTTTCAAATGGACAAATTTTTGGGAATTTATCTGAGATATGGGTTTTGCTTATAATTTCGTTGCAATACAACCTAGATCGTCCGTTTTTGAAAATCTTGAATTTAGACTGAAAAAGCAGCAAACCCTAATTTCTTCAATTTTTTCCGAAAAAAGCTGGCATCTGGGTTTTGTTCAGAACAAGATTAGAAATGGACCCAGTTGATTAGATTTGCAAAACCCTGACGTTTGATTGAAAAAGCAGCCAACCCTAGATTTTAAACTTTCTTGAAAAAAAGCTGCAATATGGGTTTTCTTCAGAAGACTGATTGGAAAGGACCCAGATGGTTGAAATTTGAATGCACTGAGGTTTTCACTGACATGCAAAATAAAAGCACTTGCTGCAACTTGATGAAGTTCTTGAAAAATTCTTCAGAAGATTGAAGAGAAAAGACCCAGATGATTGAAAATTGGAAACCTTGGCCTTCCCTTTGAAAAATTTGATCTTCTGGATGAAAAAGCTTGAAAAAGCAAGGGTTTAAGTTGCTGGTCTGAAAATTTTGATGAAAAACCAGCAAGCTATGCTCGTGAATCTTGAAAAATTTCTTCAAACTTGCTGCTCCAACTTTCTCCCTTGAAGGCTACCTGCAAAAATAATGAAAATAACATAAAAGAACGATGTTAAACAGACTTAGGGTTTTGTCTTTGTTTTGCTTTCTTTTGCTTTTATTTCAAAACCCACGCTATTTGGACGTCAATTTTCTATGAGAATGGGCGCCCTTTCTCTCCAGGGGCCCACTTCCTCCAGTGTTAACCAAAATTTAGACATTTTCAACTTTTCACCATTTTGACCTCCAACTTCGCCTCTAATTTCCCGTTCGTAGATTGATCCGACAGGCGAGCTGAAAGATTCATCGCGGAGCCAGACTGATTCTGAGAAGGATGTTCTGGAGGAGCCTTTGGCTAAAAACTTGATCTTGACCTCTGAATTCATGGGAGCCTTTTCCTTCGAGGGGCTCCGAACTTTCACAGTGTTAGCCATTTTTCTGGTCTTCAGTTTCTTCATTGACACTTCTCCTACAGATGATCTCATCGAATCTGGTGTTCCAGGCGTCGGATCAACTGATGGTTGTGCTCATCGCGAAGCTGACAAAGAATGAGAAGGGGTCTTCTGGAAGAGATTTTGTTGGAAAGTGAAATTTGACCCTTCAAAAGTTTGGGCGCCCATCTTGGCTGGGGGCGCCCATGTTCACCAAACTTAGTCATTTTTACTGATTTTCATCCTCGAGTCTAAAACCTTCATTTTGTACCTTCGTCTTCGATCTGAATCTGCAGGATGTTAAACAGTCGGACGTGCTGACAAAGACAAGCATCGCGAAGCTGGCAGGATACTGAAAAGATCAAACATATTCTTGAACCCTAACTGCTAAATTAGGCCCTTCAAAAAGTTGGGCGCCCTTCTTCACCAGGGGCGCCCAAAATCTGAACACTTAGTCAAACTTTGATATTTTCAACTTTTCCTCGTTTTGACTTCAGTGTGGATCTCCCCTGTTCGTCGCTGAATTCCGGATGACTGAGTAATCTGATAACTACACTGCTGAATTTGTTGCGAAGCTAACAGAGAACTGAACAACATTGACTGGAGGCGCAAACCCTAATTCTGACATTTGGTGCCCTAAAAAGATGGGCGCCCTTTTTCTCCTGAGGTGCCCAAACTTGCCAGTGTTAGGAAATTTTCATCATTTTTTTATCTTCTTCATTCTCCGTGCATGTTCATCATTTCATCTTCTGTTGAACGCCTGAGTGTTGATTTTGACGCCTGGCAGCCGAATGACCTCCATTGATGACCTCGGAGCTCCAGATATGCTTCTGAAAAAGTAGAATAGACCCACAAGGTCAAAACTGACTATTTTGAGATTCTGACTGCACTAGCCTGATATGGACGTATTTTGAGCCAATCAAAATCAGTTTGGACCCTGGCGGACCAACTTTCTATTTTTAGAAAGTTTTTCCAATATCCATTTCCAAGAAAACCCAGAAAAACCCAGAAAACATTACTAATTTTAGAAAGGTTAAGCTGCTCTGAGCAGACCCAGATCGTCAGAAATTGAAAATTTTGTGTTTTGACCCCTCATGCAAGACATGCACACCCAAATTTTGACCTTTTTGACAGATTTGACAAGACTTTTACTCATTTCTTCAAAATGTCTTAGTGTAACAAAAATTTTAATTTTGGGGTACAACAGTGCAAAAACTTGCTGAGTTTGCAAAAACTTGCCAAGTCCAACCCAAAAACTTGTCATTATCAACATAACCTAGTCCGCGTCAAAAAACACCATTTTATAATGCAAAAATAGATTTTTGTTGTGTTGTACCCAAAACCAAAATTTTTGCTTCACTAAGGCATTTTGCTTAATTGAGTCTTAATCTTGTTAAAGTGATGTCAGAAGGTCGTTTTTGGGGTTTTTAAATATGGAGTTGGTGTTAGTGTCATGTCAGTCTGTTACTGAAGAAATTTGAGAAAAGTGAAAATCTGAAGGAAAATCATCAAAATTTTCTATCTCTGGAGAGGGGAGCACATTTTCAAAAGGGCGCCCTATCTTTTAGGGGCCCAGATCCTATTTTTAGGGTTTGTCACCTCTAGCAGACATTTGTCCGGCATCACGTCAGCTTCGCAATGGGCTATTAAGCTTGTCAAACGGACCTGTTTTGTACAAGTTACGGAAGATATAGCGCAAAACGAGAGGAGAGCCAGAATTGGCTAACACTAGAAAAAAGAGCAGCTTTTGAAAAAGGCGCCCATCCTTTTGAGGTGTCAGATGAAGGTTTTTGACTAAATGTCACCTGAGATGTTTGTCTCACATTTGTTCAAGCTTCGTGACGCATCCATCAATGGGTGAATCTGAGTTGCAGAAGTGCCTGAACCAGAGGTCAAACATGGGGTCAAATCTTGGTCAAATTATCAAGGAATGAGCAAAAGAGCACTTTTTCAGAAAGGCGCCTGAGCTTTTCTAGCCTTTAATGCCTTTTTTTTTATGATCTCAGATATCCAATTTGTCCGTGTTACGTTCAGCTTTCCGTTGCCTATCTTCGTCAGTTCAGAAGATGACTCAGTAGCTTGCAGTCTGAGTTTTAGTATTATTTTGGTCAGTTCCAGTAATGGCCAAGTCTGGAGGAAAAAGAGCAACTTTTCAAAAAGGCACCCTTGATTTTCACCCCTCAGATGATGTTTTCTGGAGAAATGTGCCTTTGCAGCTGTCATACAAAATGAAGTCAGCTCCGCAATGAACCTGTGATCCAATCCTGAAAATTGGTTAATCAGAAGTTATGAAGAATTTGTTTTTCCCTTCGTACGAGATGGAGATGTCAAAATTTGACTAAGTCTGAGAAAAAGAGTAGTTCTTGAAAAAGGCGCTTGGATTTTTGAGCCTTAAGATGTTAGTTTTATGATGTTCAGTCTCAAGGTATCTTTTGATTAGTTTTTGTCCTGCTCTGCGATGCACCTGTCAGCCAGCCAATCGGTGGAGTCAGTCAGCCAGTGTCAGAGGATGAATAGAGGTTTCGAAAGAGGTTTAAGTCTAAATTTTCATGAAAATTGGCTAAGTTTGGAAAATGCTTAGAGAGGTCAAAGTTGAGTTTTCGAAAGAGGTTGACTGGTGCACCCTAACTTGAGTTCTGACTTCAGTTAGACTGAACGATTTCTGGGTTGTTATCTCCAGTTCATATATTAGCATGTTGAGTGATCTTTCAGTTCGCATGTCGAGTTAACTAGTTTGCATGTCCAGTTAACAACTTTGCATGTTGAGTTAACTTGTTTGCATGTTCACTTAACTGAAGATTATAATTGAAAATCAACTTGAGTTTGCATGCATGGCGCAATTGGTTGAAATTGTGAAGACTTTGTGAAGTTAGTGCTTCACTTTTTGTTAACTGGAGTCTTGAAAAGGGACGCCATATTTAAATTAAAGCATGAATTTTGACTTTGTGAAGTTGGTGAATTTACCTTTGAATGTCAACTGAAGTTTTCAAAAGGGACGCCATATTTAGAATTTTTTAAGATTTAAAGCCTAAGCATGAAGTATGGCGAATTCATTTGTCAACTGAAGTTCTGAGAAGGGACGCTTTAATTCTTAATTGTGAATTTAATGAAGTTTGAAGTATGGCAAATTCAATAAGGATTGTCAACTGAAGTCAAATTCGCATGATGCTTTAAATGGTGTTGTCAACTAAAGACTAAAAGGGAGGCCCTAAAGCATGATGCTTTATTTAGTTTATTTTAGTTTCAGTTAACTAAAATTGGGGTCCAATCATAAGCCAAGCGCATTTTTCAAGGTTTCATGCTTTTGTGCGAATTTCAATGATGAAAATCTATTTATTCAAGCATTGGCGTCCATTATTTCTTCATCACAAGCTTCGAAGTCTACATTCTTCTTGAGTGAGCAGCAATTTAAAAGTGCTACAGGTGTCAAAATTCAGCGTTCTTCATAGCAACGGATTCAGATTGTTCAGAGGAAGAAGATTCAAGACTTTGTTTTCACTTTGCATGCAGGTTTCATGAAGTTCCAAAAAGAGATTGGCGAATTCTTCAGAAGCAGAACAAGCAAAACTTTCTATCTTCTATCTTATTTCTTCTATTTCTCATCTTAGGTACTTTCTTCGCATGTCAAAGAAATTCAACATATTTTTAGAGTTTGATCATCTGGGTTCGCATATTTCAGCATCAGCAGCAAAACCCATGTCTTAGATTTTTTCGAGAAAATTGCCCCGCAGCCTTCATTCTGAAGCTTTGTGCTTTTTTCCGAAGATTTCTTTGCATGTGGGTTAAAATCACATCTTTTTGAAAATCGCATCATTTGGGTTTGTTCAAAATTCCGTTGTGCACAAAACCCATGTTTCTGATTTTCTCAAGAAAAATTGCCCCGGAAAGCTCTAAAAACCCCTGCAATTCTCGACTGAAGAATCTTTGCATGTCAAGCTAAAGGACGTGTTTTCACAATTTTGATGTTGTGGGTTGTCTTAGAATCATTTTCCGGACAAAATCCATGTCTCAGAATTTTTGGTGAAAATTATCCTCCGACAGGGTATTTTTAGCCTCACTAGGAGCCATTTTAGCTTTCCGGAGAAAGTTGTCAGAACATAGCCGTGTTCACAGTCAACGGGCAATTTTTTCAGAAGGCGGTTCAACTAGACTGAATTCAAAACTAAATCGGTCTTAATTTAGGTTTTCATCGGAGCAGCTGACAATGAAGCGTTAAGTTGCAAAAGGAACAGAGATCACTCCATTTACGGAGCCGCCAAAGTCACTCAAATCCCATGCCATTGTCTTCGTGAAGATGGTACCTACGTTGATCTCGAGGCTATGCAAACTAAGTTCCAGAAGCATGTTCGTGATATCTTGATGGAGATTTTGGATCACATTTTAGTGATTTCAGCTAGTTTCAAGAAAGCGGCTGAAGATGTCAGAGAATGCATGCATACAATCAAGGAGAGTAACAGAGAATTGAAGAGACAGATTATTGTTTTGGACAGCGTCAAAGTGCTAAAAGACAGAGTGATTGATGAATTCTTGTTCGAGGTGTTGGACCGAGATGACTTGGAGTGATCTTCCAGTTGGAACCTGCAGTTAGTTTCGAGGGTTGAGTCATGAGCAGCAGTTAACTCGACTTTCAGTCTTGAGTTCACTTGTTGACTTCACACATGCTTATCTCTTCCTTGGAATTATCTTCACAGGAGTTAGGGTTAGGGTTTCCAGTTAACTGAGGGTAGTGTCCAGTTAACTTTGCTTTAAATAAGGACGTGCATGCTTACACATTGTCCATTTAGGTTAAATGTTTCGGTTAACTGATGGTAGCTTTCCAGTTAACTGTATAGTTTACTTTATTAGGGTTTAGTAATAAATCTTGCATGCATTGCAAGACTGTAGTTGACTCAAGGTGATTTTAGGGTTCCCTACACCTTTGATGTCTATAAATAAGAGCTTTTTCTCATTTGTACATAACTTTTGCACGAGAGAGAAATATATGTTTGCCTACCTTGCCCTCAATATTGCTCATTCTGTATCTGTTCATGCGTTTTTACTATTATGATGAATTGTTATGCCACATAGGGTTTCATGCAATTATAATGGTGAATTCTTTCCTGTTTTGTGTTCAATAAACTTGTCCAGATTGAGATGATAGATGTGCCACCTTGCCTTCAAGTAGAGAATCTGCACTTGTTTATCGTATGTTGTTGTGAATAATAAACGTATTTGGATTGAGCTGATAGTCGTGCCACCTTGCCTTCAAGTTGAGAATCCGTATTCAGTTTATCGTGTGTTGTTGTTATCAATAAGCGTGTTTAGATTGAGTTGATAGATGTGCCACCTTGCCTTCAAGTTGAGAATCTATACTCGTTTATCGTCTGATAGTCAAACCTTGCTCCATTTCCTCATGCTCTATTTTCTTGAGGAGACTGGATAGAATTTAAGTAATTAAGTTTAGTTGTAGTTAGTAAATCTGCAAAACCAGAAAATACTCAGCTGCAACGTATATAGTTTTCGAGAAAGCCTTGTACCTCTACAGCTGAAACAAAAAAACAGGATTTAGTTTAGTTTATTTCCATTTGCAAGTACTTTTGTCAAGCACAACGAGGCAGCTTCCCCTCCTAATTTGAAGAGCACTCATTGCGTAGTGTGCATAGCTGTCCGTACCAACTCTTACTCCAGAGGTGCTAGTTGTTACGCCAACATGTTGGTTCTTAGAGAAAAAAAACCATCCCCAAGCAAGAAGACACCATTTGCAACATTTTTCCATCAAGGAGAGTGGATTTAAACAGACTTTTTTGCAGATTTTAAAGGCAAATTTGAATCACAGGTAGGTTTTTGGTTTTCCTTTTTTTTTTTTGTTTAATCATTTTATTCCATTCTCTTTGCAAAATATTGATTCCAAATTGAAAAAAAAATACTTCATAGAGAAAATAGAAGCAAGATTTTTGCATTTAGATTCCAAAAAACAAGATTCATGTTGATTTTTTCTGATTTTTTGCATTATTTTCACTATTTTTTGAGTTTTTCAAACCTAGGTCAATTTTTTGAATTTAAATCCTTTTTATTTGAAACTAATGTTAATTTATTTACTGATTTAATCATTTAAACACATTTGTATCAATTTAAATTAAATTTAGAGAGACTTTTTAATGATTTATCATTTTATGTGTATAATGTAGGTTGTTTTTTTAATTTTTTGTATTAAAAATCTAATATGTTGTACATTTTTTTGTATGTGTAGGTTAAATACGCACTATTATAATGGTTTTTGCTTTAGGTTCAGCCTCTGGCTCCACCCCATCGGTGCCCATTCCATCATGGGTTCTAGGCGCTCGTCCTCTAGGAGCTAGATACCCTACATGGAAGTATGTCGTGAGAGGACTGTCACCTAGATCAATTGTTTGCATTAAATGTAAGAAGGTACATTTTGGAGGCATAAATCGCCTCAAATACCATCTTGCAGGCATTACTCATCGTGATGCCAAGCCTTGTCATGAGGCAACAAAAGAGATAAAAAGAGAGATGAATGCCCTCCTTGCATCTGCCAAAGATAAAAAATTGCAAAGGGAGAGGACAAAAGCAGCCATAGCAGCAACCATAGCTACTGGACATGGTCATGAGCAAGTGGAGATAGAGTCTCAATCATATGAGGAGGCAGATACTGAGATTGTGGGCTCTCTTCGTGGTCCACGAAATTGTGCCCGTGGCACACCAACCTCTAGACCTCCCACTTCCTCTACTTTGAGTAGAGTGCCACCACCGCCTACATCTTCACGCACACCACATAGTTTTTTGGTGCCAAGAAACACACTAGGAGCACAAACATCATTGGAGGCTACAGGGTGGAATAAGGAGGTGCATCAACATGCTGCCATGGCATGTGCAGACTTTTGGTATTTTAATAACATTCCATTCAATGTGGTGAGTAGTCCCTATTGGCACAATTTGGTTACTGCATTGACAGTTGCGGGAAAAGGCTACAAGCCACCTTCTCACAAAGACTTGAGTGGGAGGTTAGTCAATTTAAATTTTATGCTAAATTTATGTTGAATTTAAGTTATTTTTTGTTTACAAATTAAATTTTTTTACTTATTTTATTTTGTACTTGTAGGTTGCTCACAAATGCAACCGAAAGGGCAGTGCATGTAGTGGAAGAGCAAAAGAAAGAATGGAAGAAACATGGCTGCACCATTCTTTCCAATGGGTGGACAAATGGGAAAAACCGCACCATCCTTAATTTTTTGGTATCTTCTAAAGGTGAAGTTGTGTTTTTGAAATCAGTGAATGCCTCCAACAAAATAAAAAATGCAAAAACATTATGTACATTGTTGGAGGAAGTTTTCATGGAGGTGGGGATAGATAATGTGATGCAAGTCATTAGTGATAATGCAATAGCATGTGTGGCAGCTGGGAGATTGCTTGAGGAGAGACATCCTACACTTTTTTGGTCACCATGTGTGGCACATTGCCTTGACCTTCTTTTGGAGGATATAGGAAAACTTGTTTGATTGAAACCGATTGTAGATGATGCAAGGAGCATCACTAAATTTATCTACAATCACCCTTGGGTTCTTAGTTTGATGAGAGATCATATGCAAGGGAAAGAGTTGGTGAGATCGAGTGCCACAAGGTTTGCAATGGTTTTCCTAATGTTGCAAAGCATTTTGGGTTCTTTGATTGCCTTAAAACAAATGTTTGTGAGTCAAGCATGGGTGGACTCCACATATTCAAAGAAGCCCAAAGGAGATAGAGTTTCAAGAATAGTCTTCGACAACCTGTTTGTAGAAAGAGCTACAAAGATCGTGAAGGTAACTTCAAAACTTTGTTTTTAATTTTTAAGCTCAATTCTCAAGTTGAATATTCAATATATATTTTTTAATTTAGGTCTTTCATTATAAATTTATAACTTTAATCTATTTTTGTATTTGTAATGTAGGTGTCGGAGCCCTTGGTTAGAGTCCTCCGCTTGGTAGATGGGGATCAAAACCCAATGGGATATATTTTTGTATTACATGGGGGACAGGCTCAAATTTGATCCCATATGGAAGATTGTTGATAGGAGGTTGGACAATTAATTCCACCAACCCATCCATGCAGCAGGGTACTTCCTCAACCCCAATTTTCTCTTCTCAAACAACTTCTCCGATCCTAATGGAGAGGTTATGGAGGGGCTCACGACATGCATTCAGAGGATGGAGCCTAGTGTTGAGGTGAGAGACCTCAATGTTCAAGAGTTGGATCTCTACAAGGAAGGGGTAAGCTCTTTCCTTCAAAGCTAGTTATTCGAGGAAGAACCACTCAACCACCAAGTATAAAATTGGGAGTCTAAGTTTATTTCACATGCATCTTATAAATTGATAAAATGTGTTTTGACTTTGTTTTCTAACTCTTCAATATTTGTTTTTGCAAAGGTTTGGTGGAAAACTTGGGGTGGAAATACCAAACACCTCCAATGCCCTCCGCATACTATGTCAGCCTTGCAGTGCATCCAGTTGTGAGCGGAATTCGAGCTTGTTTGAGGCCATTCACACGAAGAAGAGGAACAAATTAGCTCAAAAACGCTTCAATGACCTTGTGTTTGTGCAATACAACCTTCGGTTGTGCACAAAAAGAATAGAGGACAAATCACTAGATCCTATTGATTTGGATGAGATAGATCCATACAGTGATTGGACGGGGCGAGATGAGTAGCCTCCATTGTTTACCACAGATGAGATTCTTGAGTTCGAGAGGCAGGCAATGCAGGATGTGGGTGCAATAGGAGATGTAGGGTTGGAGGACATTCTTGAGGATGAGGAGGATTCATTGCCAGAGGTAGAGCTAGATATTTCCAGGATGGTGGTCAAGCCTCAGCCATAGCCTTCCATGCCAACCAAGGAGGCACCAGCACTGTGTACTCGCAGGACTAGAGCATCTGCCTCTTCCCTAGCTTTGACTAAATTAGGGAAGAGGAAGGTGTAACATGTATTTAGTATTTACTTCTAGTTTTACTATTTTCATTTTCAGCTATCTATGGTAATTTGTATGAAACTATCAGGCTTTCAGCCATCAAGATTCTACATGAGAATGTGAATTTGTAATCAATCCTCTATTAATGTCAATCAAATTTAATAGAAAACACTTTCGTAATCATTTATGGACTCATTGGATTCATCTTGTCATTGAAATTTGCAAAAAAAATGTGTTTCTAATGTGATTTTAGCAATTTTTCAAGTTCCCGAGTTTTGCCAAGTTTTTAAAAACTTGTCAATTTTGGGCTTGGTGAGTCGAGTTTTCCAACTATGGTTTAACCAATCATGTTTTTAATTCATAGTCACTTGGCTCAAGGACGAGTCCAAGGAGCTAGATTATTAGATCTTGCATAATGCATTGATTCTCTATTCCTTGTTTCTAGGAAAAATAGTTCTTTGAATTCAGTTAGACAACAAAAAGATGGAAACCAAAATCCATGATGAAACTCTCCCTCATAATGGAACGTTATCTCAGTTCATGACTAGATTTTTTTTTTCTTATTTGAAGAAAATGTACAAGGCCTCATGAGATTTCATTTGATGCCCCTTATTCATTGCCATGATAAACATAAGAGGTTGGGGGAAGAACCCTTTCCTCCTTTGCTTGTCATGCCATATTGTTCGCTCATATTCTATCCAAAATAAATCTTATTGATGCTTCAGTTCACATGATTTCGATGAATGTGAACTAATTAGTAATTAGACACTTGTATTCTGATTTGTTTCCATGTATGTATCATATTTAATGATTTGACTAAATCAGGAATTTTGTAATTATGCATACTTTTTAATGCCATCTTTTGTTCTCTGCATCTCTACACCATATGTGATAAAGAAAAAAACAGCACATGGGGACACCATCAATGAGGAGTTGTTTCTTTCAAAACCATTGATATTGTACACTATGTTCCCTATTTTTTCTAATTTCCAAAAAGGTCATGCAACAAAGACAAGTGCGATAGGCAAAGTGTCGAAGTTAGATTACTGGGAAAAGTACCTGATTTTTGTGCAGTTCTTTATTAGCTACATATTTTAAAGTGGTTCTTTTGTCTTCAAAATCAATTCTTAAGCAGCGTAATGACTAATACCATTGTCATTGTAGATGTCTGTTCATTTCTTGCACAATTATTTTTTAATCTATGCAAACATAATATGCTAAAATATTTATGTACAAATAAATTTCACAAATATTTTCTGAGCTTTGAGCGTTTGTGATAGGCTTGCTGTATTAGTTTGTTACTTATTTGCAGTACTTTATTTATGTTTAGAGGTGGTTTATTAGAGCAGCAATGCTATTATAAAATTCAAATGGGTGATGCTTTTGTAGGGTTTTCTCAATTTGCGGTTCAAAACTTGGCTTCGTAATCTGTTAACTCGATGTCTCGCAATCATTCCAAGTTTAATTGTTGCTATCATTGGAGGCTCTTCCGGTGCTGGCCAGTTAATCATCATAGCATCGGTGAGTGAGCTACAGTTCCCCATCATCCTTTTTTTATATCAATACTTGTGGTTGAATCTAGGATTCTCTTGGTCTAATTGAAAAAAATTGTTGTGAAAGATGCATGTTCCCATGATAGTAACTTTGAACATGTCCATATGTTATGATAAAGACTCGTAAATTTGACATCCCATATTTTCCAAGGATATGGAAATCACTATATTAATTTGCACAATGAAAAGTGAATAGAAGGTTGAAAATATTTATGGCACACAGTTTAATTGACCGCTGCTGGATTCCCAGGGAAGTCAAGATTCATGGATACTTTTCAGTTTTCACAAGAACCCTTCACCTGTCAGCTTATGAGATTTGAGAATTGTGAAGAGTGAGCAGTTTTTTCTTTAAATGGTTCAATTCAAATGTTTTTGCAAAGAGTTTGGTTCACTGCCTTTTGTTGCTTAGCTGTTAGCTTTTGGACAATCTAGGGAGAGAGTTTCCTTGTAACAAAATCATTATAGCGATGCATTTTTGGTTCCATGAAGTAATATAAGTTGCTTTCCTAAAAGAATAAATAACAGAAATCCAATGTTGAATAGCTGACATAACCTCATGGAACTTCTAAATTGAGCTTTCTCAATATTGGATAGATTTAGAGATTCAAAATATTGATCGGACTTCATGGGATGGCAATTGACTGCATTTGGACCTCCCATCTATAGACTTATAAAGCATCCAAGCTAAAATTGGTGTTTAATGTTTAAGAGTATTCCTTCTCATGATATTTTTTTGCACTGTAGGATGAGATCGAGTGACATCATAAAGAGAATGGACACACCTTCCATATGATAACCTTTTCTTCATTTTTGTCTTGATGAATCATGTTATGTTCTTTTTTGCAAGTGTTGTAAAGATCCCTTCGCCCAGCTTTATTCTACAATGATAGAGCATTATAGTTTAGTGTTAACAACATGCTTCAAAACATTGATGCATGTCAATTGTTTATGTTTTTTTGGGAAAAAGTTTGATTGTATTTGTATTGAAATGCTCATAAATGCCAGCCAAGAAAACCACTAGCCTGCAAGCATCCATCATTTTGTCACTGCCCAGGTAAGATAATTTCCAAAAATTAAAAAGCATTTTCCTTATCCGGACTAATACCTATAGATATAATACATCTATGAGTACCATCATTACAGAAACCAAAGAGCAAGGGACACAGTTCTACCATACCAATAAAAACCAAAACATCATCAACACTTATTGACAAGAAACCTATACACCAATATTACACACAATATGAGCATCACCATTAGTGGTGGTAGCAGCTATATATAGAGCACCTCCTGGCAGAAAACCATCCCAGACTTTCATGGAAGTGACAGAGGATGTTCTCAAAATGCGTCATGTCTCTGTTCAGTGGTCCACCATTGTGTGGATCCAAGTGTTGGATCCATCTAGGTGATTGTTGAGCCATACCTGCAGGTTGGAAATTTTCCGATACCGCTCTGCATAGTTGTTTACTGTTCCACTTATGGCACAATCCTGATTGTTACTAATGCTGTGACATAAGTTTGATAGCCTTCACGTGGCATCATTTCTTAAAGTGACTCTTCTGGTTTGTACCACTTGTCTCAGGACTGCAAGAACAATAAAGTATTACATAGTTATGAATTCATGACTTAATTTAGTTTTTAATTGAAGAAATTTGTAGTTCAAGATCATGAAGAAAACACAGGTCTTGAAATTTAGCAGTTTTACTCCATTATAATACTTTTGTAAATATCATTCTGCATGGATGCTTCATACTTATAGAATTTTAGTATAGAATGGGACATCTATTCCATTTCAAATTTTCAATAAAAAAGTTATAGTTTACTTTTTCATGTTTTTTAAAGTCTTACTTGTAGATTATGCTATCCTTTGCATTTCTCTGTTTTTTCATATCCACATTCCACATGTTAAATTGTAATGTATGTTACTCTGCCTTTTTTTTAGCACAGCCAAGGTATATTTGAAAGGAAGATGCCTTAGGATCCTACTTTGATGCTGCATCTAATTCTAATCTCTCTTGACATAAATCTGTCATTTTGTTTTGCAGATGATACTGTCCTTTGAGTTGCCATTTGCACTTATTCCTCTCCTCAAGTTTACCAGCAGTAAAACAAAGATGGGTCCATATGCAAACTCACTTACAGTATGTCAGGAGTATCATTTTTTTTGCAAATAAAAAACATATAGGCCTCTGTGATTGTTACGAATAATCTTATATTCATTGGCTGCAGGTTACAATAATTACTTGGGTGCTTGGCTTAGCTATCATGGTTATCAACATACAATATCTCGGAACTAGTTTTGTGAAATGGCTGATTCACAACAAGCTTCCTAAAGTAGAAGTAGCATTCATAGGAATTCTGGGATTTGCAGCCATGATAGCCTATTTGGGTGGCATTATATACCTGGCTTTCCGAAAAGACAAAGAAGTAACATACTTGTTGCCTTTGGAGGAATCTATTGCAGTTGAATCAAATCGCACAGAGGGATACAATAACAATAATGCTGAACTTCATGGCCCTTTTGGTGCAATTCCTCGTGAAGACATAGTAAGCTTGCAGCTTCCAAGAACCCGGGACTTGACAGATCTTGACTAAGAAGCTTGAGTGCTACTGTTCTCCCTTATTGTAAGGGTGAATTTAAGAAAGGGCAGCAGATTGATTTGTTAAAAGCACACAGGTTCAGAGGCATACAAAACACACACCTAGCTTATGAATTGGCATGTCCTGCAGATGAATTTATGCACCTTACAATCATACCATGCTTCATTTCTATTTTCATCAGATTTTCTGGTTATTGACTATAGTTCCAAGGTAAAGGTTTTAATACTAATGGTAAGTTAATAATTCCTGCTAACTCCTGTATTTACAGCACTCCAAGAGGTTGAAAAACAAAGTTCCCATCTTTTAACATAGAATTTAGTTGCATGAATGTGCAATCCTATGAATAAACATTGGAGAAAGATCCTCTTGCTGGATGCGCAGCTGTAAAGTTATATGGAAACTCACACTTAGAGAAACTGAGTTTGTAATGTTTATTATATTAATATTAGTTTGAACTTTGAGCCGAGTTTAAATTTACAATTAGGTGACATCCATATAAGGTGGCAAATGTGACATCACATTATTCCCATTTTCCAAGTAAATGGTGTTTCATCTTTCATCTTTTGGAAAACTAATTTTGAAGAATCATTTCTGTTAAAGAATGTTACACCCCGTTTCTCAATTACCGGGTTACTTTTACCTTCATGAGTAAATATGATGATAAATGTAAATCGTGACCTTAATATGTTTAATAGGTGAATGAAATACTGAAATATGCATTAAGATGTCATTGCTTTTGAAGGTATGACTATGTTTTATACTGATGGAGATACGATGTGTGAATATGTATTGCAATATGAGTACTTGAATGCTTTGATGATGCAAATGAATTCCATGTGAATGGCTAACTACCATTGTGATGCACTAAGTTGGATGCAGAAAGGAGTCGAGCCTCAGGTATGAAATGGGGAGTATCACTCAGGAGAAGAACTTGGTCTAGTAACCCTTGATGAGCCTAATTGAGCATACACACACTCTCACCCTAGTATAGCTAAGATGAGTCAAGTCAATTAGGATTTGGTAAGTAAACTCTTGGTCATCTTTGATTGGTTTTGGTTATGGTTTTGGTCTTTGATCCCGTGATTCTTTCTTTGGTTGAATTGCATGTCTAGATCTTTGTTTTGAGTTTATATACTTCTTCGTGAAATCAAGTAAGTAATCCTTGGTCATAGTTGGGGGTGATTTGAATGACTTTGGTTTTAGTCTTTTGTTTCTTGATTATTCTTGGTTTGGTTTAAAGTGACTAAGTCTTTGTATTGGGCATATACATGTTTACATATAAATGTGATTCTAGTATCTTGAATTGATTTGGACTTGCATGAATATGTCGTATTGCTATGTATTTATCAGTGAAGTCCATAATAAGGTAATGAATATATATACATATATATGTGCTTTGAAATAAGCTAAGCACATGGTATAGCGCGTATATATTAAGTTAATGCTGGGCGCGACAGGCTGGTATGAAAACCAGCAATGAAACAATGATATGTTGCGCATGTGTAAACGCATAAGTATGGTATATTATGCTGGGCACATAGGGTATAGTGAATGCTAAACGCATGGATGAGAAGTAGGCTTAAATACAAAGTAAATAATATAAAGTGGAGCATGTAAAGCATTGCCATGAATATTGTTGTGGCTAACGTTTAAACACAATGGATGAATCACGTGAGACTAAGTCAAAAGACTTAAGCACATAAGTAAAGGAAATACAATTAAAATAAATGTGCTTTGAAATAAGCTAAGCACATGGTATAGCGCGTATAGATTAAGTTAATGCTGGGCGCGACAGGCTGGTATAAAAACCAGCAATGAAACAATGATATGTTGCACATATGTAAACGCATAAGTATGGTATATTATGCTGGGCGCACAAGGTATAGTGAATGCTAAACGCATGGATGAGAAGTAGGTTTAAATACAAAGTAAATAATATAAAGTGGAGCATGTAAAGCATTGCCATGAATATTGTTGTGGCTAACGTTTAAACACAACGGATGAATCATGTGAGAATAAGTCAAAAGACTTAAGCGCATAAGTAAAGGAAATACAATTAAAGCGTTGCAAAGAGAAATGAAAGCAAATTTAGCATTATTGACTAAGTCTTAACTGCACTATAATAGAGGGCATTAAAATATGAATATGTGGTGCCAAAAAATGAAGAATGAGGAAACAATAAGAAGTCTAAACCTCCGCCATAACCAAGAAAACCATTAGATAAGAATAAAACTTAGTCAATGCAAAAATAGCAGAAATATGTGAGGGTAGTCAACTTGCAAATCAAATAGGAAACTTGTAGAAAGGTATCGCTGTCCCTTGACTCAGTAAAATAGTCAACTCAGCCATTAGAAATGTGAGGACTGTTATGTGTTGCAATCAAAGAGTTTGATTCAGCTGAGTTGATGCATGTGAATAGGAAGGTGGCAGATTTGTTAGCTTGTTTGTAGCCTTTGGATGCTTAAATTTTAGTATATATAGAGGTGCTCTCTACCATTTGATACACTTTTCTTTCTGATTTCTTCACTATTATTCTGCTGTAATTTATGTACAAAAAGTGTTTTGAGAGCTTTGTGAGTTAGGGAGAGTTATTTTATGATTTTGCAATTGTTGAGAGAATTGGTAAGAGGCTAGAAGTGGAAGTTAGGTTGAACTTAGAGGAAGTAGCAAGCGGGCTTGTGGAATTGAGCTAGGGAGGAAGTAAAATCAGTTGGAGCTTTTAATATAGGCATGCTGATTTCTATCCCTTTATTGTTTTATGATTGAAAGATTATTTGATTATGAATGCCTTGTTTGGAAAGGATTGGTTTAAATATGTGTTAAGATGCTTTTGTGAACTTGGATTATTTCCTAGTTTGGGATAATCTTGCATGATTATTGGTAGAAATCTTGGTTGGTGAAACCCTTTTATTTGGGGTATACATATATACCATATATTGGAATTTGATTGGTTACGTTGTTATTAGGAGCTATACTTAGTTTGTGAAGACTATATTTATATTACTTTGAATTGCTATTTGGAATTTGTTAGCTTATGATGCTAGGTAAACCTTTCTGGATAATGAGGTTAGTAATACAATGGGAATGATGGGATGATAGACATGTCATCATTTGATAGGTTGTGATGTTATGCAAACCATGTTGATAGTATATACTTGATTGATTACTCATATCTCCTTGAAAGTAGGAATAGAGTCTTTTCCTAGGGTTAGGGTGTGTACTTGATGGTTATATCAATATTCAATAGTAGGGTTGAGAAATGTATTTTTTGGTTATGCTATTTTCTTATTTTGATTAAGAGTCTATTCCTATTCACAGAATTCAAGAAGAGGACTCATGTTCTAGCAACCCAAAGCCGTATTGAGAAGGGGACTTAAAGGTGCATATGCACAAACCCTTCTCAGCTTAATGTCCTCCAAATTATATTCAAACCTAATGAACATTGTAAACATGTGAATATTTGAGGTATATTGAAAGAGAGGTTTTATGATTTGTTTATGATCACTTGATTGTTACATCACTTTTGATTGAAACCCTAGGTTGGGAATAACCTATTTGGTTGGGTTGTTTACTTGATTATTGATTAAAACAAATAGGTTGGGATTAACCTATATGATCTGATTGATCATTTGATTGTTGATTATAATTTTGATTGGAGTCGATTTATTGACGAGATTATACTCTTGAATGGAGTTATTTATTGATGAGATTATTCTTTTGATTGAGGTCATTTATTGTTGAGATTATATTTTTTGAAATGGAGTCATTTAAATGTTATGACATTATGTCAAGTTGTCATGTCAACACTTCCTTTTTAGACATAATGTGTGTAAAGAGTATGAAAGGTCATCAACTAAATTGAGCTAGAAAGGTGGGTGAGCGTGTGACCTCCACTTGAAGTATTGGGTGATGAATACTATTGTGACCTTTTTCACACATCACCCCATTCAAAATGGGGACCCCCTAATTTTTGCTTCATTTGGGTATTTTCGCTTTGGTTTTGGTTGGTTTTGTGGCTATCTCTCCTTGTTCCATCTATCTTTCCGGGGATGTGCCCATCTTTTGATCCTAAGTTGAAATGTTGGCTAAGTCTGTGAAATTAGGGTTTTTATTCTTCAGGCCAATTCGAGGTTAATTTAAGTACCCAATTTGGGACCGTTTCTGCAGCACTTTTGAAATTCTAATTGCCACACTGCATTTATACAACCTTAAGCTACTTGCCTACGAATTTTGAGTTGAATCTGATGACTTGCTATTTTTAGTAGTTCGGGCCTCAGGAGCCATTTTTAGGGTTTGCATGTATGATTTTCCAATGCATGTTTGGAGAATCTTTCTGGGTTTTTCAAGACCTTCGTGATGGTATAACATGCAAGCTGAGATGATGACATTTTAGCAATTCAAGCTTCGAGAGCAATTTTTAGGGTTTGCATGTCTGATTTTTCAATGCATGTCAAGATATTCTTTATGGGTTTTTCGAGAGTTTCGCAACAATGTGACATGCAAGACAAGTTGATCATTTTTTAGGAACTTAATATTTTTAGCCAGTGCTCCCATACAAATCAATTTTTTGGGTTTTTTTGGGTTTTTTGAGATCTCTTGGGCAATATGACATGCAAACACATCCGACAGTTGGTTGATCACTTTTTCAAGCATTTACTATTTTTAGCAGATTCAGTCCAGCAGCTCCTCAGCGCTTCAGTTTCATGAACAGAGCAACATGCAAAAAAAAAGGGTCAAACAAAGGTCATTTGAGGCTCATGCAAGTTAGATTAGGATTTCCAGCTTCAGGACTCAAAATGAGGGGTAAAACTCGAGAAAACTGAAAAATTGATGTATCCCATCGCAATCAGCATCCTTCAAGCAGTCCACTGGTAAAATTTGAGCACAATCCAAGTACTTACTATTTATAGTAAGTCACCTCTAGAATAGGGCTATAAATAGCAGGCCAGCATAGGAGGCAAGTGTGAACAAGTCAAACAGGTCATGAGGGTCACGCTTGGCAAAATTCAAGTTAATAGGATGTGCAGAAATTTGAAATCCAAGAAGTTACTAAAAATAGCAGGTCAGTATGAATGGCAAGTGTGAACGGGACAAGCAGGTCATGAGCATCCCATGGAACGAATTTCAAGTCAGACAGAGTTGCAGAGGCTTGAGAATTAGAGAACTTCCTAAAAATAGTAAATAAGAGCAAGTAGGCTTGGAAATTTTCCAAGTCTTCAAAACTGGAAGCAGCCACCTTGAAATGCACCTAGCTTGTGAGATGAGCTGAAGAAATTCTAAGGCGTTGGAAATGGAAGCTACAGGGGTGAAATGCGCCCAAGCTCTAAGCAAGAGGCATAAAATTTTCTAAGTCATGGAAAAACGGAAGCTCACCCCCTCAAATGCGCCCAAGGAGGGAGAAGAGAGGCTTGAAAGTTTTCTAAGGCATAAATTGGAAGCTCCCCATGTCAAATGCGCCCAAGTCAAGTAGGTGGCATGAATTTTTTGTCTAAGGCATTGAAAATTGGCAGTAGACCCCCCCTTGGATGCACCCTTGAGAAGAGGTGGCTAAGAATTTTTTGTGTTAGAAATTGGCAGTACACACCCTAAAATGCGCCCAACATGGAGAAGGGGCTTGAAATTTTGCCTAAGTCATGGAAGATTTCCTCACAGACCCCTAAATGCGCCCTTCAAGGTAAGACAACTTGAAAAAATTCTAAGTGGTGAAAAGTTGCCTGGCACCCTATCAAATGCGCCCTCAAGTTGGAGAGAATTTTGCTAAGTCAAGATGGAAGTAGGACCTAGCAAATGCGCCCTAAGAGAGGCAAGGTAGCATGAAATTTTGCCTAAGGCATTGAACATGAAGCAAGAGGGGCTAAATGCGCCCATCAAGGAGTAAGCGGATGCAAAATATTCTAAGGCAGGGAAAATGGAATGGCAAGGTGCCAAATGCGCCCAAGGAAAAGATGAAGCAAGTTGGCAAAA
>VDFB02287827.1:0-47065 GCA_007258455.2 Sequoia sempervirens | reverse complement strand
AAATCTGAGAAGGGGCTGCAAATCAAGGCTCTAATACCATGTTAGAAACCCATGATCTGATTGCAAACCAGAAAATACCTTCCACAGAAGAGGAAAACGAAAAAACAGAGATTGCATAAAAACATTCAATTTGATATATTCGAAAAGACCAATTAATTACAAGAGATTATTTGCTTTATAAAAGCAAAGATACCTAAACCTAATCTTATCTTGAGCAACAAGATAGCTTGATAAGATAAAGATGAAAGCCTAAAACTTAGGGATTAAATATGCCTAAGTAAACTTATGCAAAGTGTAATTAATAATTAATTACACCAACAATTCACACATACACACATAAGAGCACACCCAACACACTTTACACCGATGAAACAATCGCTCTTATATATCTGCATCATGGATTACATCAACAAGTTAGTCAGCCAAAAAAATAAAACATATTTGCAATGTTGGCCCAAATTTATAATTAAAATTTCAATGTGGATCTAAACACCGTCGGCCAATACAATGATGCAACCCAAAACAATATTCACGAGCGTGCCAAACATTCAAATTTTTCTTTTCAAGGATCCACAACACGTTACCACCATCATGTCGGCTAGGAACATGAAAACCCGAACATGCACAAGAAAAATCTTCAACCACGAGCACATCGAACAATGTGGATGTACAAGAATGATGGAGAATGATCTAGAAGCATCCAAGAACACTAGGAACTAACAGAGAAGCATCCACAACAACTGAGATTATCAGAATCACACAATCTTCAATCTGGAACGCTGACAGAAACTAGAAAAATATTGTCAGACCACAACATGATCAAATCTACACGTGGACCTCTGAAACTTCCGGTAGATGATCTAGATACTCTAAAAAATAAACCCTTTAGTCCACAACAGTTGATCGCCAACGTACAGAACATGACACCTTCATGACCTTCACAATTCCACTGGCAATAGGCAACTCTGTAACTCTTCCTTTCACAATTTTCTCAATATCCCGACATATGCAACCTTCAATACAATGATGCTAATAGTGTTGACATCAATGAAAACCACATATCAACAACACACCCACAAAATCCAACAGAGTCTAGGAAACAACTAAGATCTAGAATTGACAACCTTATCAATAGCCACAAGCTAACCAAAAAGTCAAATAATACCATCCAAAAGCTCAACTCTCAATACTCCAAAGTAAACCCAGAAGCCTAACCAAAATGAAGACCCTAAAATGGGACCCACCTCTAAGTCAAAATCCAACTTTAATTTACTAAGGGAAAGCCTCATTTTATCTAGGAACTAAGGACCCCTAGCAAGGGTTTAGATGCAATCCTCTTGAATCAAAAAGAAAAACAAGAAGAAGCCATTCACCATGGCTAAGATCTCAACATGGCCACTAGATTTCATTTCCTTAGCACCAATCTAACCATGTCAATGTTTAGCCTAGAGCCAATAAACTTTCAATAAGAGATTTTTCAAGCCCAAGGGATGATCTTTCAACAAAGATCAAGAACCCTAAGATGTCAACTCTCGTCATCCAAAATTAATGCCAAAGAGATACAAAACAAGATTCATATTAAATTTATCTTTGAGAACATCAACCCAAGAATTTTGGCCAACCATATGGTAGGATGGTTGCATAATAATGGCCTCAAAACACCCTAAAGTAGAAGATACTTGAAAAACCCTAAAATCATCAACATTCTTAACAACCAAACATGAATCACTAGCATTGCAATCATTGGCTTGAACAAGGTATGAATGTGATGCACCTCTTTCAACAACCACCACACTAGGGGAACCACCATTCAAAGAGGCATAATGAAAACCAACAAACCCTATAGACCCTTTACCAACAATGGAAGCATAATCAACAAGAGGAAGGAGAGCCATGCTTCAAATCCTTCACAGAGTAAAAAACAAACAAATAACATGAGACCAAGCTCAATGTCAATAGAACACTTCAATTTAGGAACAACACCCTTGGGACCAAGGGCATCTAAAGCCTCCACCACAAAGATCTTCAACCCAACACACTTAGTCTACGCCTAGTCGAACTACTTTGTAAAAGATTTACCTATATTTTAATAAGAAGCAACCTCCAACCAAATATCCATAATATTTTCTTCTTTGTCATCCCAAGAGCCCAATCATTAACATCCTCTTTGTCTTCGTCGTTGTAATAAAATTCAATAAAAAAATAAGCTTCATTGGTTTCCCACTCTCCATTCCTAGTCACTTCCCAAATCGTACAAGATATGAATTTTCATTTTTTTTTTAAAAAGAAGATTTGATTCATATTTGTATGTTGTCTATATGTGATATTTGGGTATATATGAATGTAATGTTTACACCCACACATTTGTGAAGATTTGTATTGTTCATGCAATCTATTGCTAAATATTTCAGATATTGTTATTTCATTAAAAAAATACCTAGATATTATTGTTCATCCATCATATGTTATCACCTCATCCACACAAGATCTTAGTGATAAAAAATGGTTGAATAATAATATTTACTCATCATATCCTCTCACCTCCCTTACATAGAATTGATGTAATAAAAAAGGTAAATATTCTATATTAAATTTTGTTGAAGTCATAACACAAAATTACACCATTCGTCAATATGTAAATGTATTAAAACACTCTCCTAAAAATAAACACAAAACTAAATAAGAAATAATATAAACATACAAATTGCAGCATAATAAGTATAAGCTTCTTGTTTAATTATGAGAATAAATCTCAATGAACCGCAGGGACATGTCCCCCCTCAAAAACTAGGTGTTTTGGAGATGGGGACGTCCCCAGGATGTGGGGATGGTAGGGGGACATCCCCCCACCCCACCACCACCGAGATGACAAGGATGTCGAGATGTCTCGGGGATGGCCAAGTGTCCCTCGACCATCCTGGGGATGCCTAAAAGACTCGCAGATGCTAAGCCATAGTGGCACAAAAAAAACCTTTTTTTGAAATAAGAGCCCAGGGTCGAACCCTAATGGTGAATGGGCCCCACCAATGCCCCCTAAACTCTATTAAACACTCCAAAGAGTGAGTGAAGGAGTGAAAGAGTGTGATTGAAGTGTTGCAAGTGCAAGAGGGGTGAGAAGGAGCAAGGAGAAGAGGAAGAAGAGGGATTCTAGACCAAGTTGGAAGGATTTTTCAAGCACAAGGTAGGATTTTATGACCGTTTTAAAGTTTTTTTTATTAGTTTCATTTTAAAATTTTAATTTTATTCATGATCTCATAGACATGTCTGCAAGTGTTTATTCAATGATTCATTGCAATTTTCATTGTCCATTGTTCATATTGTTATCAAAATTCAACATTGATTTTTTTTTTTTTCAAATTTGTCAAACTAGGCTGAAACTTTTGTGTATCCTCTGCTTATGTGCTTTATGTGACCTAAAGTAAGAAAAAAAAAAGTGAAATATTTGGTTGACAAAGATTAAGAGCAATGATTTTTATTTGTGTATCCTCTACTTTTGCGCTTCATGCGAATTGGAGTAAGAAAAACAAAACAAAATCTTCGTGTCTTAATCATTTGCATGCATAGTTTGAATTTTAATTTTAGAATTATACTTATAAATTTTATATTGTTTATTGCAATGTCACAATGAGTTCTCATGACATGAGTGAGGATGAGGTTGAGGTTCATAGTGAAAGTACTAAATCTGATTATGCACCTGAGACTGATGTTGAGATTGAGAGGGGTGGCCATGACATTCAAATCCAAACCACTGGTTCCATGTCGAGTGCAGCTGAAAGTATTAATTGCCCCTCCACATTACTAACAGAGTATGCTAAGGGTCCTTTTGATTGCAAGTCTCCTTTGAAACAATTTGCAACAAAATTACCGAGCAATCCAAGGACATCTAAGGGCACAAGGTTGTGGAAGTGCCACTTTTGTGGTCTTTATTGGAGTTAATGCCCACCTCCTTCATATCCGAGGAAAAGGCGTCAAAGCATGTAAGTTTTTGGGGAGACCAACAAACTTGAAATATAGAGCTGAGATATACAAGCTATGGGGTGTCAACGAAGACAATACAACTACACCTGTATCTGCTACTTTGTCTCATAGGCTGGAAGGTCATCAAGGCCAGCCACACAATTCTACTTCTTTGTAGAGGCAAGTTACACATATGCCAAATTCTTCTTCAAGGGCATATGCAGTAAAGACTAAGGGGAAACACAAGTTGACTAGTTTTGCCAGTAGTGGTAACCTAATAGCTGAATTATTCAATGTGCAGTTGAAAGATGATATAGTTGATATTATTGGAAAATTCTTCTTTGCCAATGGCATTCCATTCCATGTGGATCAATCTCCTTATTATAAGGATATGATGTCAATGGTAACAAGGGGAGGTCCATCATATGTGCCACCTGGGAGATAAAATTGAGGACCACAATCTTGGATAAGAACTATTCCAAGATAAATGTGTTAATAGAGAAAATGAAGGAATGGTGGGTGCAAAGTGGATGCAGTATAGTCATGGATGGGTGGACGGACATTAGGTATTGTCCACTCATCAATATCATGATTACATGTACAAAGGGCCCATATTTTCTTAAAGTAGTTGACTATTTAGGACATCATAAAGACGTCGAATTTCAGTTTCAGATCCTCAAGGATGCTATTGAGGATGTTGGGCCACAAAACGTGGTCCAAGTGACAAATGCAACCCATGTGTGCAAACTTGTACAAAAATTGATTGAGACAACTTATAGACACATTTGGTGGACTCCTTGTGTGCATGCCATGAACAATGCACTCAAGGAAACGAGAAAGGTTGATTGGATACAAGCAGTGGTCAATAATGCTAGAGATGTGCAAATGTTTATCTGTAACCACCACACTTCACATGCACTCTTTAGGAGCTTCTCTAAGGAGTTCTTGAAACCTATCGAGACTAGATATGCATCTTATTTCATTCTCTTGGAGAGAATGCTTGAGTTGCAAAAGGCATTGCAACTAATGGTTATGACAATAGAATGGAATCGGTGGCCCAAGTCCAAGACAAAGCAAGGGAAGAGAGTGAAGGATGTAGTGGAGTGATGTTTTTTGGGGTGATGCAAAATATAGTCTCCATAATTACTTGTCTTCTAGGTGTTTAGATATGGGGATGCCAATGCACCTAACCTTGGAGAGTTGTATGAGTGCATTGATAGTATGCTTGACCAAAGGAGGGTTGTCGTGCGAAAGGAGGACCCAACATTAGCATTCTACAATGAGCACATTCAACCAATCATTCATCGGAGATGGGAGAAGCTCAACACTCCCTTGCACATGGTTGCATATGCATTGAACCCTAAGTGGTACAAGCCAAGGCCTGGTAGAGTTACACCCTTACATGATGTTGAGGTGAAGGTGAGGTTCTTTAGGGCCATTGAAAAGATGTATGATCTCATAGAGGCCAACATCATTCATACTAAGTGGACAAAATTTTCCACTCTTAGGGGTTATTTTGAGGCAGCCAAGATGGATATGACAACTATGACTTAGGAGGCCCCAATTTGTGGTGGAATTGCCATGGACCAATTTCTTTTACTACCACTCTAGCCATTCTATTGTTATCTTAGGCTTATAGTTCTTTAGCTACTGAGAGGAACTAGTCTACTTATAGCTTCATACACTCTCTTAAGAGGAATAGACTTACCTCTAAGAGAGCAGAGAAGCTCATTGTTGTACATAGTGTTTTGCATCTTATTGACCACAAGACACTTGTGCACATAGAGAGTCCAACACACTGGGATGTAAAGCCAGAGGAGCCAACACAAATCGATGAGGATGCTACAGTTACATAGATAGGGCTAGTTGGTATTAGTTTGGCAGAGCTTGACCATGTGTCCACTTCTAGCAGTTCTAGTGATGAGGAGTTTGGGGATGATTAGAGGCCTCACTTCACTCCATTTTGTTATTTTGACATCATTGTAATCATCATTATGAAATATTGAATATTAAATTCAGATTCAACATTTTCATTGTTCAATGTTCAAACTTCAATGTTAATAACTTAGTTAAGTAATATTAATAGTATTATAGTATTTAAGTATTTTAAATTTTAATTAGTAATTTGCCAAAGTTTCATTTGTAAATTCAACATTGTAATTCTTATACATTTTTTTATAACTATTTTTTCAAGTACTATATGTATATCAGCGCTGCCCCCTATTGTCGTGCCCCTGCCATCCCCAAACTTAGGCCCTTGGTCCACCTGTCCTCAAAACCCGTCCTCCCATCCCGAAACTCCGTGTAACACTGAAAATTACCAAATAAAATCACTAACATAATAAAATAACATTTCTCAAGCATCATGTCATACATGCATTCCTACAAGAATAAAAGTACATTAAAATCAAGAGTTTTATTTAAAATGCCAACTAAATCTTAAAAATCAATATACAGCTGCACACAAACTTAACTACCAAAATCCTCAAGCTCACAAAAATTTCAAAATTAGTACGTTTCGGATTGAAATGGACAAAATTCAATAAAAAATCTCATAATTCAATTATTCCTATGGAAATTTTGATGGTATTCTTTTACAGGGATATGAATAACAGCTGCCGTAAACAGCCGGCATACTATGGTTAATGTGCTGACACTTTAAAATCTTTCTATAAGAAACTTCAAAATGTGAAAGTAATGTGAATGGATAAGAACCATGCCAGAAAAAGAAAGAATACCTCAAGATGAAAAGTATTCTGTTTTTTTTCTCATTATTTCAAACCAACTTTTATAAGAATACTTTCAAAATCGAAGAGTATTTATCAGATCCCTGAAACATACAAATGGTTTGCATGACTTGCCCCTTGTGAAGAACGATGATATCTTAATCAATATATATGCTTCCATGTAATTGGAAGGCCATCACAACAATATTGAATGATGGGATTAAAAGATAAATCACGTAAAGTACAACAAAAATGAAACAACAAAGAATGAAAAGCAGAAAGGATGAATAATAAATAATAACAATTCCATTTACAAAGTCTTGCAAAATCCTCTGCCATCAATTTACATCTGAGCCAAGAATGCGATGTAAAATCTCTTTAAATGGGTGCACCTCCTTCCCCCATAGCCTGCAGTATTCAAGAACACCGAAATAATTATGCTTGTAGCACTTACACATCACAATAAGAGATACAAGAAGTGGTACATTTTCTAATGAAAGAAATAAAACGTGAAAAACTCTCATAAGCATATGTACCACGAATCAATTCCAAGAGCACCAGCACCAATTTTATCTGCCTGTTGATCATCTCCGACGTGTACTGCTTTACTCGCAGCCACATTAAGCTGATCTACATTTTCCACAGTAAATTAATTGAGCACATCTTTTAGTTGCATAGGGCATATTTAATTATAAACAATATAAGCATGCTTGTGGGAGATTCTCATTCTATATTGAAAGAATGGGTACACGTATCTTCTTGATTGCCAACACCTTTAAACAAAGAAATGCACATCACACAAAATGTGACCTAATACACACTATTCTGAAAGATCTGTACCACGTGAGTATATATGCATTGCAGGCTGGACTCAAACATCATGCATATTTGTAGTAAAAATGTTAACAGTGTATTATATTGTTACCTGTCGTTGTGCCCACATGAATGTTTTAGTATAGTGTTCAATTGCAAACTAAATCTTATCTTTTTGTCAAGTCAATGGTCATGATTTATAGCTTTGTCTTGTTAGCATTCGCATTTTAATTTACATCTTACAAGACAACACAAAACAGAACAGCACATGAGGATAACCTCTCTTCAAATTAGCAGGGGAAGCTCCTGAATATTTAAACATAAAACAACGAACAAGATTAACAGTGATGCACAATTTACAAGATTATCAATAAGGTTGCATAAAGGATAATAACTGAAAGGAAATTGACCTATCTTTTTGAGTCTTGAAGGTTGAGCACAAGACTTGAAAGGTTCTTATTTCATAAACAAGGTTTTTATAAATAAAGCTTGCAACTAAAACAAAGCAAACAGGATCACGAATCCTTATTGACTAGTAAACAAATGCTAGTAGATCCACATACACAAGAATGGATTACTACTACTTTCCACAATGAAACCATAATACAAGATTTAAGAAAAGCGAACCCTTAGAAGCACGCAAAGTTACTAAGATACATGGCAGTGAATAACATTGTTCTTCGCTACAATCCATTTAATAAGACCTTACACAAGAAAACATATACCTTAGATCAAATATGCAAATAACAATCTATATAGCATAAGAATAACTTCTAGTATCATTAAAATGTCTTGTGCCTAAGACAATTATTTATAAGTAACAATGAGTAGCTTTTAGGAATGTGAGAAAATTAATTAAATATTCCAAATAGAAATGTTCTATAGCAAATTCTCCTAAATTTGTAGGAAAAGTGGAAAGAAAGGAACTCGAAGCAAATCTTTGCTAAAACGACAAATAAAATAAAACTAACTAAAGTAACCTAAAAATAGGCCCTCATCCTTGCCTAGAAATAGAATACCAAAAATAGCCCCTGCCAGAATCAGCTATTGCTAAAAATAGCAACTTGCAAATAAATGGCCTCCATGATTTTGAAACAACTTTTCACTTCCAAAATGGTCAGATTCCTCTACAGAAATAAAAAACATTAACCACCATGAACATGTTGACAACTTCACCAATCCTTCCACAAGCTGAGAAATAATTCCTAAGGTTCTGTAAACACTAGGCAACAACTCTAATGATCCTATTTTATTTCTCTTAGGTGGATGAAATTGTTCACGCCTTCAATTTGGTCACTTGAGTCTCATCAAAAAGGCTATTCATATGCTAACTTTCACAACTGATGTGATCAGGCCACTGAATCATAGAGCATCAATGTTATCAAAGGCACCACTTTGCAATAATAGAAAAAAAGTATGCCATGTTTCTACCGCAAATCATCAAGGATGTATTTATTTGAGCTTGAAATGGTGAATAGCCTAAATATATACGTGTTTGGCTTCATTTTTTGCATGTTTTTATCTAGATTTTTGTTTTTGGGCCAGCTTAATGTAGCACAATGCCACCATTTTTTAAGAATTTCTCTTAAACATTTATTATATGTAGAGCATATGAATGTTTTGGCCAGCTGAGAGCACCTAGGCAGAATTAAGGAATGGCTAAGCCACACTAAGAATGCATCTCATTGAGTGTTTCTTCTAACAATTTACGACAAGCATAGATCATATATGCTTTGCCAAATTTGGATGCTAAGCAGAGTTTACTAGTGGCTTAACCCAGGAAGAAATGCACTTGGCAGAATTAAGGAATGTTCTTACCATGTTTGAGAATTCGAGGAAGAAAGTTTAAGTGGTTTAGCCGTCATACAAACATGCTGGGCGAGAAGACTGTTTCATTTGGTCGGGCTAGGGACATGCTTAGACAAATTAAGCCAACTTCTCATCACTTGACAAAAGACACATTCAGCTGAACCAAGTGATATGCACGCGGGGCTAAATTCACTTGCACTTAAACCTATTTTTCAATAAGCAAACAAAACTTAAAAATGGTTAGATCAATTCACATGCACACCATGATGAAACTTGACAAGGTTTGTGCCAATTTTCTGCTTCTACATCTTCATGCCTTAGCCATTGTCAATCTTGAACCTCTTATCATTATTTCATTTTGGAACAGCTGCAACCTCAATCAAACTGCGAAAGCTTGTTGAACAAGAAACAAGGCCATGACACAACCAGCTTGTCAACTGATGGGGGAGACCACAACTTGCATTGAATTAAAACATATTGGTAATTGATCATGATGACAAATAGAGAAATGGTAAGTACAAACAATGAGTTTCTTATGGGGATAGCATTAGTCTTTGTTATTTTTGTCATCTCTTGTCTTTCTCTTTGCAAGAATAACACAAAGAAATCTGCATCTGTCAGAGCAATTGATGAAAGAGTTGTGAAGATCCATTAGGATTTGAATCTATGTTCTTGAATATAATGAAAGGAAACAAAGGTTAATTGGAAGATATCAAAGTACAGGTATGAGAGGTAAAAAGTGTACATGCAAAACTTGCAAAAACAGAGTACAAGCACATCAATCAAAGAAGAAAATATTTTGAGGTTGCAATTAGGGGATGGCACATACACTAGTGATAACAAGTGCATGTTTGAAGTTCGAGAAATTGTAATGACATTGTTGGGCTCATGCCATTTAAAGAAAGAATGCAACTTCAAGTCACCAACCCTACAAATCGTTAACAGTCATGTTCCCTATAATAGACCACAATTTTGACATCCAAAATGCATGATAGGGCAGACAAATGATGGTGAAGAACTATGAGCCATGTGACCAAGAAATAGTTACTAGCAATGAACTCTATTTTTGTGTGATCTAGAAGTGTAACAACAACAGAGTGGATGAAAAGGAGCGACCAAACTTGAGCTTTTAGTGGCACAATGGAAGAAATCACATGACTAAGTAGTTGTTGCTAACAAGAACCTTGTAATTGTGTGATCTAGAAATGTTTTAAGTGGCAAGAAACTTGCAATTATGCTGTTGGAGAGAATGCCAACAAAGAGATCTATTTTAGATGGACAAAAAAACTGGCAAACTATGAATCCGTGCGACAAACAGATAAACCCCAACAATGAGCCCTAAATCATATGATTAGGGCATAGAAGGTCAGCTTCAGTTATGTTGGCGTTTAAATTCGCACCTCTGGAATGCGGATTTGAAAACGGACAGTTATGCACAGATAGACTGCTCTTCAAATTAGGAGGGGAAGCTCCCTCTTGCTGATGGTGTTTGAAAGAAAGAAAACTAAAACTAAGTTGCCTATCTTTTTGATCAGCTTAGAGCACAAGGTTTTTTTAAACACAAACGCCGCAGCTGAGATTTTCTGATATAAGAAGTTCAACTACGACTAACTTAAACTAAAGACGTTCCTAACCTCTCAAGTAATAGCAGAGCAAGAGAAGCTAGAAATTAACAAGGTTGATTCTCTAACAAAAATACTTCAATAATCTCTCTTTCAACGAACACCTACACACTTCACTGCAAGCTGAAATAAAGATCATAAAAGTAGAACATAGATAACAGAAATCTGAGATTTTGGACCAAGGCAAAAGAGGCTCATGATTTTATTACTCAAATTTCTGAAACAAAGCTCACTTCTAACATGCCTTGAACAAGAAATTGCAGCTAAAGAGGCTTGCAAACTTATTCTTAACACAATAGAAAACAGCAATCACACTAACTCCTTGTTGGCTAAAGAGGCTCAACAATTTGCTTATCACAACACAAATGAACAATACTTGAGCAACAAATAGAAGGCACAATAGGCTCAGCGTTTTGTTCTCACTAGCACGGTTCCAACTAAGTGAACTGAAACTGAATAACAATTTGCTGCAATTCAGGCTCGCAATTTGCTATGACAATAACCGTTAAAAAAACTAATGAGCAAAGGCTCTTATTTATAGAGAAGCAGAGGAGTAGGGAACCCTAAAATCTCCTTGCTTTCACAATCTAGGGCTTGCTCAGCAAGCAAGCTTTATTACTAAATCTAGAAAGAAGAAACCCTAAAAAGCAGAAAAAGCGGAAACGCCAACTATTACATCTTATCTTCTTTCTCTTCTCAAAGAATGGATAAAGGATCATTCCAAGAATAGAAAGAAAGCGGGAAAGAAAGCTTCTAGAAGAAAGTTGCTTTAAAGCTCGATCACATCCGCTAGGAAGTTAGAGATTGTGTCCCCGTTCGGTGCATCTATGCCATCAAAGAAAGCAATCGCTTTTCAAGAATATCTTCAGCATCTACAATAGATCTCGTGAAATCTTCGACCTCATTGGCCGCTTTATCGAACTTTGCTGACATCAATCGAAATATGGCCTATCCTTCCGCCAACCTGGATTGCAACTGCTAACAACACTGGAATTGATCTTGCACCTCATCAAGCCCGACATTCTTAGGCAATGTTTTGTGTTTCTCCTTCATCCACCTCTGTGCAATCTTCTTGCTGTATTTATCTTTGTACATATTCCATATCCTTTCGCATTCACCCTTTGAGAGAGTTACGCTTTCAGGCCACAGGGAAATGGAAAAACACCTTTCGATCATATCAGGCTTTAGACTGCAAATCAATCTACCGTCTGCTGACTGGATCTCCCTTGTAGCCGGGTTGTAATGCTTAATGCAAGCGATTACGAACTCAAGGCTCTAAACTGATATAGGAATTGACGCTGCTGCGAGGAGTCCAGAATGTCCCAGGTTCTTGATTGAAGTGTTGCCCTCTCTCTCCAAGGCATGTAGATCGAACACCGGCTTGACATGATGCAAGTCTGTCTCAGCTGTTTTGATATAATTGTGAAAGAGAGCTGATTCGGACTTGAAAACATTAGGAGTGTACTCCTTTTCAGAAAACTCGAAGAATGATTGTAAACTCGCCTTGGTTCAGACAAGTCTTGAGCAACTTCTATTTTTAGAATGCTGATTTTTGTGCTCCAACGGACAAAATTTTGAGAAATTTTTCTGAGATATGGGTTTTATTCAGAATTCCGATGCAAGACAACCCAGATCATCCGTTTTTGAAAATTTTGAATTTTGCCTAAAAAAGCAGCAAACCCTAATTTCTTCAATTTTTCTCGAAAAAAGCTGGCATCTGGGTTTTGTTTAGAACAAGATTAGAAAAGGACCCAGATGACTAGATTTGCAAAACCCTGACGTTTGATCGAAAAAGCAGCCAACCCTAGATTTTGAACTTTCTTGAAAAAAAGCTGCGATATGGGTTTTCTTTAGAAGACTGATTGGAAAGGACCCAGATGGTTGAAATTTGAATGCACTGAGGTTTTCACTGACATGCAAAATAAAAGTACTTGCTGCAACTTGATGAAGTTCTTGAAAAATTCTTCAGAAGATAGAGACAAAAAGACCTAGATGACTGAAAAAAGGAAAGCCTTGGCCTTCTGCTTGAAAAATTTGATCTTCTGGAACAAAAAGCTTGAAAAAGCAAGGGTTTATGCTTGCTGATCTGAAAAATCTGATGTAAAACCAGCAAAGATGGATTCTTGAATCACAAAAATTCTTCAAACTTGCTGCTCCAACTTTCTCCTCTGGATGCTACCTGCAAAAATAATGAAAAATACATGAAAGAATGATGTTAAATAGATTTTAGGGCTTTGGATTAGGTTTTGCTTTCTTTGCTTTTATTTCCAAAACCCTAAAACTCAGTCTCCTTGAACTTGGACGCCATTCTCCACTTGCAAATTTTGAAATTTTGAAAACCTCAAAAATATTCTAAGGCATGAACATTTAGGCGCCCTTCTTCACCTGGGGCGCCCACTTCCTTCAGTGTTAGCCAAATTTTGATATTTTCAACTTTCCTTCATTTTGACATGCTACTTCGCCTCTGATTTCCCGTTTGCAGAATGATCCGACAGGCGAGCTAAAGGTTTCACGGCGGAGCCTGACTGATTCTAAGAAAAATGTTCTGGAGGCATCTTTGGTGAAAGACTTCATCTTGACCTCCGAATTCATGGGAGCCTTTTCCTTCCAGGGGCGCCCATTTCACCCAGAGATAACCATTTTCATAGCTTTCAAATTTCTTCATAAACTCCTCTCTTACAGGCGATCTTATTGAATCTGGAGCTCCGGGCGTCGGATTGACTGAAGACTATGCTCATCGCGAAGCTGACAAAATATGAAGAGGGGTCTTCTGGAACGATCTTCGCCCAAAAGTGAGTTTAAGGCCTCCAAAAGTTTGGGCGCCCTTCTTGATTGGGGGCGCCCACTTTACCCAGACTTAGTTTATTTTTTGATTTTCTCGTGTTTGCTTCTGAAACTTCGTTCTCAGCCTTCGTCGGACTCTACATTCAGCTCGTCGTATCTGGTGACTGCGAACTTCGTTTGACGTGCTGAGTGTCTCACTGGAAAGCTGGATCAACTGTGAAGAGATTTCGTTAGAGCCTCATCTGCGAATTCATCTGACAAACCCCTTGAAAACTTGGGCGCCCTTCTTCACCAGGGGCGCCCACTTCATGCAGACTTAGTCAAATTTTGATATTTTCTCACTTTCTCCTTCTCACATCAGTCTAGAATCTCCCTGTTCAGCTTTGAATTCCGGATGACTGAATCGCCTGATAACCGCCGTTGAATCCACTGCGAAGCTGACAGAAAAGTGAGGAAGTTTGACTGGAGGCTTGAAACCCTAATTTATCATATGATGCCCTAAAAAGGTGGGTGCCTTTCTTCAACAGGGTCGCCCAAACTTGCCAGTGTTGGAAAATTTTCATGAATTTTCAATTTTCTTTCTCGTTGATTGTGCATGTTCATCATTTCATCTTCTCGCAAAGTTTAAGTGTTGAACCGACCGAATAACCACTTCCATTGATGACCTCGAGTCCATATGCTTCAAAAGCGTAATAGACCCAGAGGGCAAGACCATTATTTTGAGATTCTCGAACGCACCACCTGATACTTTGCATTTTGAGCCAATCAAAATCAGTTCGGAACCTGTCGGACCAACTTTCTATTTTTAGAAAATTTTGCCAGTATCCGTTTCGAAAGAAACCCAGAAAAACCCAGAAAACGTTACTAATTTTAGAAAATTTCTAAAAATAACAGTTTTCCTAAAATTTAGGGATGAAAAACTGAGATCTGGGTTTTGTAGATTAAGCTGCTCTTAGTAGACCCAGATCGTCAGAAATTGAAAATTTTGCGTTTTAACCCCTCATGCAAGACATGCATACCCAAATTTTGACCTTTTTGATTGATTTGACAAGACTTTTACTCATTTCTTCAAAATATCTAAGTGTAACAAAATTTTTTAATTTTGGGGTACAACATTGGCTCTGTTTGGGGACCATGGCGGATACTTACGGCATAGGAGAACCATAGAATCTCTGGAGTTTGAGTTTAGACCAGTGCCTTGTCCATTGGGTATCGGAGTCAGCATCATTTCCTAATCACCTATTTTGCAAGACATTCCTTGATCACCTATAACCGGACTTCCTAGAAATCACCTAATAGTTGGACTTCCCTATTAATCACCTAATACAAGACTCTTAATCACCTAAAACACGACAGGACTGTTACGAAAAGGGGAAATACAACATAACGAAAACATCACGGAAAGGGGAAACACATTACGAAAAATAATGAAAAATATTTACAAAGAGTGTTTTGAGAACTTACTCCACCCCCGAAGGGACAAAGTGCTTGAGGTACCGCCCGTTGTGTGGTAGAGGGAGGAGACTTCCATCCAAGCGCGAGAGAATATAGGTGTTCTCTCCGGCGGGCTCGTGAATCTTGAAAGGTCCCAGCCACAAGGAATCAAATTTGCCGTGCATTCCCTTGGGCTCATGTCTCTTATCCCATAAGAGGACTTGATCTCCCACCTTGAAATCTCGTTGGCGAGCTTTCTTGTCAAAATTTTTCTTTACTTGCTCCTGGTGCTGAGTGATTCTATCTACTACCTCTTCCCTTTCTTCTTGAAGCTTAGTCAGGTACATGATATGCTTCTGAATAGGATCTGAAAATTCTCCATCTTCTACTGCGGTTGCCAGTTGCAAGGCAGACAACTCCAATGTGATGGGTATCATTGCTTCTGTGTACCATATAGGAGGATAAAGGGTGAGGTACCAATGGCTCTCTTCGGAGTAATCCTATCGGCCCAGAGAGCATCATAAAGTCTCTTGTGCCAAGTTCGTTGACTGGAATCAACCAACTTGCGAATGATTGTGACAATGTTCTTGTTCGACGATTCAGCTTGTCCATTACCCTGGGGGTAATAATCTAATGAATGAGATAGTGTAATGCTGTGATCAAAACATAACTCCATTAGCTCCTCTGATGAGAAACATGTTGCATTATCTGTCACAATTTTGCGAGGCACCCCGAAGCGTGTGACAATGTTTTCCTTTAAGAACTCACACACGACCTCGGACGTAGCTCGCTTGGTAGGAATGGCTTCAACCCATTTTGTGAAATAATCAGTGGCTGTAAGGACATAAATATGCCCCCTTGCTGGAACGTGGGTTGATAGGACCAATAAAATCTAAACCCCATTGCTGAAATGGAGCATCTATAACAACTGGCCTGAGAGGAGCGGCTGCCAACTTTGCCTTGCCAACAAATTGCTGACACAATTGACATTTGTGTACCCACTCATATGCATCGTGGAACATTGTCGGCCAAAAGAACTGAGCCCGCAAGATTTTAAAAGCTGTCACCTTTGAAGAAAAGTGACCATCGCATGCTTGATTATGGAAAGCTTCCAGCAAGCGCCGTTGTTGATCTTTGGTAACACACAACAAGAATGTTCCGTCAAGACCCCGCTTGTACAAAACATTGCTGATGATTACATAATTCTGTGCTTTCAGCTTAAGCGTTCTCCTTTGTTGCTTGTTCAGGTGATTTGGACAATCACCATATGTCAGGTAATACCATATCTCAGTAAACCATTCTCCTGAAGATTCGATCAGCAATACCATTGGAAGATCCTCTTTTACTTCGGGTTCAATCTCAGGTATACCTTTGGCTTGAAGTTTCTTATCACCATCTTCCGCCATCAACTGACATAGACCTCTCCCGCGGACGAGTTTGGTCGGCTTGATTTCCAAATCATACTCTTGAACCTTCGCGACCTAGTTTCCTCTTTTGGAGCCCATCTCCTGTTGAGTTAACACACTTTTCACTGCTGGATCTGTGACATACACAACGGTGTGAGAATTCAAGATATAAAATCTGAAATTCTTTACAGCTCGAACCGCCGCATAGGCATTCTTTTCAATCTGAGAGTATCTTGATTCGCTGTCCTTGAAACTACAGCTCATAAAAGCTATTGGAGATTCAGTTTCTTCATTTAATTTTTGTGTCAGAATGGCAGACAGAGTATGCTCTGATGCATAGCAATAAAGGATGAATTCCTTTTCAAAATCAGGACGGACTAGCACTGGAACTCGACTGATGGCTTCTTTTATTGCTGCAAACGCCTTCTTGCCTTCTTCTGTCCACTTGAAAACTGTCTTCTTCATCATAGCAGATATATCTTTAGTCAACTTAGAAAAATCTGGTACAAATCTTCGTATGAAATTTACCTTACCAAAGAAAGAGTGTACCCCTGTTCTGCTTGTTGGAAGAGACAAACTTCTAATACCTTCGACCCGGCTTGGGTCAATTCGAGTTCCCTCCTTGGAGACGATGTGGCCAAGCAACTTGCCTTCCGTCACCGCGAAGATAGACTTTTTGGGGTTTAATGATATTTTATGATATCTGAATCTCTCGAAGACCTTCCCTAGATGTGAAAAGTGATCTTCTCGTACCTTCGAGAAAACAATGAGGTCGTCTAGATAAACAACTATTACTTTATTCTTTAAGTCACCAAATGCCAAATCCATGGCTCTTTGAAATGTAGCACCGGCGTTGATGAGGCCGAAGGGCATTTTTTCATAGGCAAATGTACCCCATGGGGTTGTGAATGCCATCTTGAACTGATCTTCCTCAGCTACTGCAATTTGATTATAACTAGAAAAACCGTCCAATAAAGACAGCATCTCGGAACCGGTAACCGTCTGTAAGGTGTGCTCCATGATCGGCAAAGGATAATTATCCTTGAGCGATGATTGATTTAAATTCCTGAAATCAACGCAAATTCTAATTTCTCCGTTCTTCTTGCGCACAGGAACTATATTTGACACCCAAGTGGAATGATGGATCGGAAAGATGATCTTTGCATTCACCATCTTCTGGATCTCCGCGTAGATGGTATCTTGAATCCGCGGATTGTAGTGTCATTGTTTTTGCCTAAAGGGCTTTGCTTCAGGTTGAAGAGGAATTGTGTGAGACAATTCTCTTGGTGTAAAAACTTTCAAATCTTCATATGACCAGGCGAAGACATCTCGGTATTGCTGGAACAAAGAAATGAACTTCTCGTTCTCCTCTGCAGTGCAGCATGTACCCAAATTAACAAGCCTAGGCTTGTCAACTGTACCAATATTGACTTGTTGATATTCGGCAGAGGTTCTGTCGCTTGAGTTTCTCTGATCTTGGATATATCTGTCGTGCCTGTCAAAAATATTCTCCAAGGAAACCAAACCCTTGGGAATTTTATTTCCTTTCAACTGGATTATGCTGGACTCTGGTTCTTCTGAAATTTCTTTGTCTTTAGCAAGCTTTGGCATATTTGAAGCTTCTGTTATTGCTTCCCTATGAGTAGATGAACTGCCCTCAAAGAACAATTCTTTGAAATTATCTCCCATAACAAGAAACTCCTTAATGTGTTCATCGTTGTTAAAAACTTGCCAATTATCACAGTTGTCAGGTACAGCTGGCCTGATATTAACTCAATGGCAAACGCATTTTGACGGAAATCAGAATGTGGCATGAAGAGTGAAGTTGATACCGCGAGGGCATCTGCTCTACTATTTTCTAGACGTGGAATGTACTTAATATCAAATGCTTCGAACCAATCTATTGCATTCCACAGCCTATTTCTATAGTGTCGAAGACGATCTGCTTTCACTCTGAATTGATCTTTGACTTTCTTTACAACAAGCTCTGCATCACCTTCGACCCTAAGATGTTTGATACCCATATCTTTTGCATTTCTAAGACCTAGTAAAAGCGCCTCATATTCTGCCGTGTTGTTTGTACATTCGAACTGCAAGCGGTATGCAAAAGGATACAATTGTCCTTCGGGAGAACTTATCACAACTCCCTCTCCTGAACCAGCAGTGGAACATCTCCCATCGAACTGCAAAGTCCACAGCTTAGGATCATCTGCTGATTTCTCTACGATGCACGCGATCTCTTGACTTTCTTCAGGAATCTCTGACAACATGGTGTAAGTACCAAGACCCGTTTCTTGGTATAGAACTTGAGCTTGAGGATCTTGAGACTTCACGACCGCAAATCGAGATTTGGGTTCTGGTTCCAGCTTGAAAGTTCCTTTCTTTAATGGAATGTTTGCAGAAGACCAATCCATTTGAATCTCTCCACCGAGGTCCTTGCAAAAGCTTCTGCTTAATAGCATCCCGTAGCTTGCTGGAATGTCAGCTACTAGGATGGTCATCATGATTTTCTTTTCAGGACAAGCCGCCAACCTCACTTGAGCATCTTTCAATTGACCGACCAACGGCACTGACTTGGACTCCAGTGAGTAGCATTTATCCTTTGTCTTGGTGCACGAAAGTCCTAGAGCGTTCATCACTTGCAGAGGCATGACGTTGTCTGAAGCTCCGGAATCGATGATACAATTGCTCAATTTGTAACCCCCTATATACAGAGAAATATAGAAGGGCTTAGGCTTGTCTTCCGCCGTAACGGGTGATTCGAGCAAAGTGGGCTGCTTGGTAGGTCCTTTCTTCACAAATTTGAGAAGTCGGTCCACTTGCTCTGGATGATCTTGGAGATACTCTAACTGAGAAATCTGCACTTTGTTCTTCATCAATGAATCTACAATATCAAAATTTGCTGAGGACGAATCTTCAGCAATTGCTTTCACGTTCTCTTGAGAAGACTTAACATTTGAAGTAGAAGCTACTTCTTTTCCTTTTTCTTTGTCTTTTGATACTTTCAGTCTCTCTTCTTCCTCTTCTTTGTGTGCCCTCAGATGTTGAGCTCTGGTGAACACAGGAGTCGTATGATTCTCAGGATTAACTGCAAGAGAGTACTAACGAATATCTTCTTCTTGATCTTCAAAATCGGGTTCACTTTCAAAGTAGCCCGTTGCGGAGTCGCCATCGAAGTTGTCCGATTGAGGTAAGACAACATTCGAACTTGGAGTTGGCACGAAACTTGGTGCAGGTGCAGCTTCGGCGTATCCCATTATCTCGTTCATTCTGACATTTTCGGGGCAAGATGCGCCGGTATGTTCAGTGGAATCATGAAAAGAGCAAAACACAGCATTTTGTGTATTGTCAGCCACTTGCCTTGGTGGAGGTGGCCCTCGTGGCCTGTAATTGTTGTAAGGCTGAAAGTTATTTCTCCTCGGCTGATACGGCTACTGAGGCTGATAAGGCTGCTGTGGTGCGGGCAAAGCAGGTGGTGGTGCAACTTGAGCAAGAGGCGTCGGCTGGAGTGGCAATTGCCTCTTGAGAATAGTTACTTCATTTGCAACCCTTTGAAGTAACGGATCAGCAGAACTTTGAACCAAAGGCCTAATAGCATCTCCTCTGATCTTTCCTGAAGTGATCATGTTGTCCTCAATTTCTATTGCACCTTGTTGTGCTTCTCCTAGTTCTGTCTCGTGAGCCGACCTCAAGATAAAGGCTCTCTGATGGAAGTGCGTTGACAAAACTGCTTAACAGGATCTCAGGCGATGGGTTGAGTGTATATAAAAGACGTGTAACCAAGCGGTTAAACCTTGCTACGAACTCTCTCATCGGTTCATTGTCCTCCTTCTTTGAATTGGAAAGTTGAGTGAACAACTGGTGGCTATCTTCAGCTGGCTTGAACCTCGCAAGAAACTTTTCAGTCATAGTATTCCAGTTGGTTATGCAACCAGGCTCCAAGTGATTGAACCATTCGGCAGCAGCTCCCGCGAGTGTCTCAACAAAGAGACGTACAGCAATATCTTCATGAGCTACATGCAAAACAGCGCAAGCCGTTGAAAAGGCTGAAAGATGATCGTCAGGATGTTGACTTCCATCACCTTGGAACCGTGGAAAGTGCTTTCTTGACCCCTTAGGCAATTCATGATTTGCTCCTAGGGCCAAAGGTCCGATATGATCACCCCAAGGCAGTGGGGGACCTCTTCTCCGATTGCGATTGTTGTTGTCATCGTTGTTGTTGTTATCACCCATCGCTTCGGATTCTTCTTCTTCGAACACAGGTACGGCGTTGAACTTAGGAACTGTGTTGGATGACTCTCCAACTTCTGTAGGATGTGTCTGCGAAAGGAAAGAATCAACTTCTTGGAAGAGCGGATTTGTTCTTGTTCTCCTCCTTGTATAGACTATGTACGCCAGGATTGTCTAGTCCCACGCGGGTGGTGGCAAGACAGGTCTTTCGGCTGCAATATCGACTTTTTCTTCCTCTTTGTCTAGAATAACAACGACGTTTCTCCACTGAGCAGGGGTCTCCTTCTTCTCAAAGATGAAACTCCTTAGGCTGCTGATAATGTCTACTTGCTCTCCTTCAATTATCTGGAAACTTGGCTGGATAACTGGAGGTGTAAGATCAAGTTGTTGAATTGGAGCAGTAGGACGCTAGATAGTCATACCCGTGACATAAAGCCTAAGCTTTCTTTGTTGTTTAAAGCCTCGTGCCCCACGGTGGGCACCAGAAAACTGTTGGTGTTTAAATTCGCACCTCTAGAATGCGGATTTGAAAACGGACAGCTATGCACAGAAAAACTGCTCTTCAAATTAGGAGGGGAAGCTCCCTCTTGCTGATGGTGTTTGAAAGAAAGAAAACTAAAACTAAGTTGCCTATCTTTTTGATCAGCCTAGAGCACAAGGTTTTTTTAAACACAAACGCCACAGTTGAGATTTTCTGATATAAGAAGTTCAACTACGACTAACTTAAACTAAAGACGTTCCTAACCTCTCAAGTAATAGCAGAGCAAGAGAAGCTAGAAATTAACAAGGTTGATTCTCTGACAAAAATACTTCAATAATCTCTCTTTCAACGAACACCTACACACTTCACTACAAGCTGAAATAAAGATCATAAAAGTAGAACATAGATAACGGAAATCTGAGATTTTGGACCAAGGCAAAAGAGGCTCATGATTTTATTACTCAAATCTCTCAAACAAAGCTCACTTCTAACATGCTTTGAACAAGAAATTGCAGCTAAAGAGGCTTGCAAACTTATTCTTAACACAATAGAAAACAACAATCACACTAACTCCTTGTTGGCTAAAGAGGCTCAACAATTTGCTTATCACAACACAAATGAACAATACTTGAGCAACAAATAGAAGGCACAATAGGCTCAGCGTTTTGTTCTCACTAGCACGGTCCCAACTAAGTGAACTGAAACTGAATAACAATTTGTTGCAATTCAGGCTCGCAATTTGCTATGACAATAACCGTTAAAAAAAACTAATGAGCAAAGGCTCTTATTTATAGAGAAGCAGAGGAGTAGTGAACCCTAAAATCTCCTTGCTTTCACAATCTAGGGCTTGCTCAGCAAGCAAGCTTTATTACTAAATCTAGAAAGAAGATAACATGTAAAACCCTAGAAAGCAGAAAAAGCGGGAAACGCCAACTATTACATCTTATCTTCTTTCTCTTCTCAAATAATGGATAAAGATCATTCCAAAAATAGAAAGAAAGCGAGAAAGAAAGCTTCTAGGAGAAAGCTGCTTTAAAGCTCGATCACATCCGCTAGGAAGTTAGAGATTGTGTCCCGGTTCGGTGCATCTATGCCATCAACAGCAAAGCACCGCTTTTCAAGAATATCTTCAACATCTGCAATAGATCTCAGGAAATCTTCGACCTCATTGGCCGCTTTATCGAACTTTGCTGACATCACTGAAATATGGCCTATCCTTCCGCCAACTGGATTGCAACTGCAAACAACACTCTGGAATTGATCTTGCACCTCATCAAGCCCGACATTCTTAGGCAATGTTTTGTGTTTCTCCTTCATCCACCTCTGTGCAATCTTCTTGCTGTATTTATCTTTGTGCATATTCCATATCCTTTCGCATTCACCCTTTGAGAGAGTTACGCTTTCAGGCCACAGGGAAATGGAAAAACACCTTTCGATCATATCAGGCTTTAGATTGCAAATCAATCTACCGTTTGCTGACTGGATCTCCCTTGTAGCCGGGTTGTAATGCTTAATGCAAGCGATTACGAACTCAAGGCTCTAAACTGATATAGGAATTGACGCTGCTGCGAGGAGTCCAGAATGTCCCAGGTTCTTGATTGAAGTGTTGCCCTCTCTCTCCAAGGCATGTAGATTGAACACCGGCTTGACATGATGCAAGTTTGTCTCAGCTGTTTTGATATAATTGTGAAAGAGAGCTGATTCGGACTTGAAAACATTAGGAGTGTACTCCATTTCAGAAAACTCGAAGAATGACTGTAAACTCGCCTTGGTTTAGACAAGTCTTGAGCAACTTCTATTTTTAGAATGCTGATTTTTGTGCTCCAACGGACAAATTTTTGAGAATTTTTCTGAGATATGGGTTTTGTTTAAAATTCCGATGCAAGACAACCCAGATCGTCTGTTTTTGAAAATTTTGAATTTTGCCTAAAAAAGCAGCAAACCCTAATTTCTTCAATTTTTCCTGAAAAAAGCTGGCATCTGGGTTTTGTTCGGAACAAGATTAGAAAAGGACCCAGATGACTAGATTTGCAAAACCTTGACGTTTGATCGAAAAAGCAGCCAACCCTAGATTTTGAACTTTCTTGAAAAAAAGCTGCGATATGGGTTTTCTTCAGAAGACTGATTGGAAAGGACCCAGATGGTTGAAATTTGAATGCACTGAGGTTTTCACTGACATGCAAAATAAAAGTACTTGCTGCAACTTGATGAAGTTCTTGAAAAATTCTTCAGAAGATTAAGACAAAAAGACCTAGATGACTAAAAAGAGGAAAGCCTTGGCCTTCTGCTTGAAAAATTTGATCTTCTGGAACAAAAAGCTTGAAAAAGCAAGGGTTTATGCTTGCTGATCTGAAAAATCTGATGTAAAACCAGCAAAGATGGATTCTTGAATCACAAAAATTCTTCAAACTTGCTGCTCCAACTTTCTCCTCTGGATGCTACCTGCAAAAATAATGAAAAATACATGAAAGAATGATGTTAAATAGATTTTAGGGCTTTGGATTAGGTTTTGCTTTCTTTACTTTTATTTCCAAAACCCTAAAACTCAGTCTCCTTGAACTTGGACGCCATTCTCCACTTGCAAATTTTGAAAATTTTGAAAACCTCAAAAATATTCTAAGGCATGAACATTTAGGCGCCCTTCTTCACCTGGGGCGCCCACTTCCTTCAGTGTTAGCCAAATTTTGATATTTTCAACTTTCCTTCATTTTGACATGCTACTTCGCCTCTGATTTCCCATTTGCAGAATGATCCGACAGGCGAGCTGAAGGTTTCACGGCGGAGCTTGACTGATTCTAAGAAAGATGTTCTGGAGGCATCTCTGGCGAAAGACTTCATCTTGACCTCCGAATTCGTGGGAGCCTTTTCCTTCCAGGGGCGCCCATTTCACCCAGAGATAACCATTTTCTTAGCTTTCAAATTTCTTCTTAAACTCCTCTTACAGGCGATCTTATTGAATCTGGAGCTCCGGGCGTCGGATTGACTGAAGACTATGCTCATCGAGAAGCTGACGAAATATGAAGAGGGGTCTTCTGAAACGATCTTCGCCCAAAAGTGAGTTTAAGGCCTCCAAAAGTTTGGGCGCCCTTCTTGACTGGGGGCGCCCACTTTACCCAGACTTAGTTTATTTTTTGATTTTCTCGTGTTTGCTTCTGAAACTTCGTTCTCAGCCTTCGTCGGACTCTACGTTCAACTCGTCGTATCTGGTGACTGCGAACTTCGTTTGACGTGCTAAGTGTCTCACTGGAAAGCTGGATCAACTGTGAAGAGATTTCGTTAGAGCCTCGTCTGTGAATTCATCTGACAAATCCCTTGAAAACTTGGGCGCCCTTCTTCACCAGGGGCGCCCACTTCATGCAGACTTAGTCAAATTTTGATATTTTCTCACTTTCTCCTTCTCACACCAGTCTAGAATCTCCCTGTTCAGCTTTGAATTCCGGATGACTGAATCGCCTGATGACTGCGCCGTTGAATCCACTGCGAAGCTGACAAAAAAGTGAGGAAGTTTGACTGGAGGCTTGAAACCCTAATTTATCATATGATGCCCTAAAAAGGTGGGCGCCTTTCTTCAACAGGGGCGCCCAAACTTGCCAGTGTTAGAAAATTTTCATGAATTTTCAATTTTCTTTCTCGTTGATTGTGCATGTTCATCATTTCATCTTTTGTTGAAAGTTTAAGTGCTGAAACTGACGCTTGGCAGTCGAATGACCTCCATTGATGACCTCGGAGCTCCAAATATGCTTATGAAAAGTAGAATAGACCTAGTAGGGCAAAACTGATTATTTTTAGATTCTGACTGCACCAGCCTGATACGGACGCATTTTGAGCCAATCAAAATCAGTTCGGACCGTGTCGGACCAACTTTCTATTTTTAGAAAATTTTGCCAGTATCTGTTTCGAAAGAAACCCAGAAAACCCATAAAACGTTACTAATTTTAGAAAATTTCTAAAAATAGCAGTTTTCCTAAAATTTAGGGATGAAAAACTGAGATCTGGGTTTTGTAGATTAAGCTGCTCTTAGTAGACCCAGATCGTCAGAAATTGAAAATTTTGCGATTTAACCCCTCATGCAAGACATGCATACCCAAATTTTGACCTTTTTGACTAATTTGACAAGACTTTTACTCATTTCTTCAAAATATCTGTGTAACAAAAAATTTTAATTTTGGGGTACAACAAGTTAGATTATTGTGCAACTAACTTGACAGTATTGGCCAAAATAGTGAAAACTATGTCTATTGCAAGGTTGCCAACTAGTTTCAAAGATTGGATCATATATTAGAAAGGTTTCTAGATTTTAAAGTTATTTCTAACAGGTGATTATTGCCTCTTGCAGCAACAAATTGCTAGCTGCATATGATGGCAAGGTATCACCCTGTTTCGTGCATGTACTAGCAGCCAAACATCAACAATGGAGTCCTCATCTTTACAACATCATGTCATTGATCACTAAAGCAAGGCAAACAAAATCATGAGTTGGAAAGGCAGTTTGCAATTGGGATTTTAGTATGATATAGTTGGCAAGATTACCACTCATTATTGTCACCAATGGGGATTCATGGTGCTTGGAGTTTCAGTATTTGCCAGGGGATTCACCAATTTCAAAACGAAGAAATGCATCAAACTCACAAAGGCCACTTATGCACAATATTGCTATTTTTGGCAAGTCTATTTTTAGTCACATTCTATTTCCAAGCAAAGTGATAAGAGCCTATTTCAGGCCTCTTTATTTTATTATTTCTTTAGAATAGTTTTGTTCTTTCCCTTCTTTGTAGCTTTAAGCATTTGCACTTTAAAATTTTGATTTTTAAAATAAATAATTATATTTTAAATCCCTAAAATCGGGTTTTCTTTGTAACCTATAAATAAGTGCTTTGAGCACAAGACATGGAGAATGTAACTATGCTTATGCTGTCCAAATTATTATTTAGGTTGATGAACTATGTATTTTCACTGATTGGATTGAAAATGAATAAAAGTGTCAAGCTTTGTATTGATGTCATTTATTCATCTAGGCTGTAACTTTGCATGTAAACCAGCTATTTAGCCTTTGAAGTCATGTGTTGTGTCATGTTGAAGTAGTAGTTATTCCTTTCAATCTTGTTTGCCACTAATTTTTGAACTTTGTTTTAGCTACCAGAAAGGTGTTATTCATGCTTTTAGATTAAGTTGCTTGCATTCATAAAATCTAAAATCTTGCTTGCAAGATATAGATATTATTTTGGTGCTTTGAGGAAAAAACATAGGCAAATAGTCATTTCGTTAAAGAAAAACTCCCAAGAGAATATTATATGGTGTTGATATCTATATATCTTGTCTATAGTTTGGTGTCTAGGGTCAGTTTAAATTAGTGTTTAGGTTAAGTTTAGATTTCAGCGAGCTTTCCCTCAAGCGCTGTTTCATTTTGTGTTGTCTTGCTAAAAGAAAATTAAAAAGCTAGCATTTGTCAAGTATTGATCTATGCAATTTTTTAGATGTGTTGAAAGTGTAGTCTACGGATAACAACACAGTACACAAATAGTTGTGTTGTTATTTTTTGGATTGATATGTAGTCAATGTACTTTTCGACTGCAAATGTATGTGACATTTTAGCTAGGTGTGCATTGCATACTAACTATTCAACAAGACTTTATCACCTTCATGTGCATGCAAGGTAGAAGGCGACCAACTCTAATGATACAAGGGATTCAACTTCTAGAGAAGAAATATTAAACGTTGCAAGGAAATATAATTTCAACACAGGGTTGTTTTCCATCATGCAAAGGGAAGAAAAGAGACATCACAATTAACTAGAATCAATCTTAGCGTTAAATCACTTAGTGCACAAGAATAAGGTGATCTATACATCTTCCATGATTATATATGGGCTTCAAATAGAGGATTGATTTAAAAGGGGAGAATAACAAGTCAATTTTCTCCTAAAATAATTCCCATATATCATGGAGGTTCATTTGCATCTAAGACTCATAAAGAGGAGATTTTAATGTTCCATGGTATCTACTCTTGGTCTTGAGCATTAGTGGGAAAGAAAGTGTTGATGTATTTTTTGTGACTGCACCAACACAGAATGAAGTTCCCCAACCGATACTCTATCCTCTCTTGAACAAAGTATTCAGCATGCTAAGATTGCGAGTGAGTTCATGCTTTCAACTCCAAGGTTCCGATAATGCAATAGAATACCCTCAGTTGGTTCGATGTGATTTTGCTGGTATTTCAAGGGGACTTACACAATTGTTCGGCAGCTGATAGCAGACAGCAGATTAAGGCCTTTCATGTAATCCAGATGATTTGGCAGGTAAGTGCAAATTTCCTAACGCTAACTAGAAATGAACTGAATTTAAATGAGTGTAGGGCCTAAGAAGTTTAAGTTCTATCTAAGGACGGGACATGGGATCAATCTCGACAGACTTCGACCAGACTCTGCTCCGCCTCACGTTGGACAACTTGCACAAAGCCGGTGCAATCTTCAAGGGAGTGACAAGAAATTTTCAAATTATAACTCAACATGTAAGTACCATCATAACGACGCATACAAACACATGAATCACAATCGAAGTTAAGTTTGTAATGTTTTCCAGTTGACCACACAAGGCAAACTTGCCGTCAGCAAGCCGCTAGTGGTATGGATAAAAATGAAGTTGCCTCGATTAACACCACAAATCCACAGCTAACATCTACTTGCATGAAAATGAAAACTACTCTACTTTACGCTACTTGAAGTTGAAGGGATGAAGAAATCTTGCTAGCTACTCATAACAAAGATGAATTCACCATTCAATGAAAGATCTTTTATTACAATAGTTTTTCGCAACAATCTCTTACAAAGTTTTCAAAGGAAAACTTTCCTTCTCCTTCAAACTACGCTATGCTAAGCTATTACAACTAAAGTGTCTCTGCTCTACTTTCTAGTCTGATCTCTAAGCTCTACTACTAAAAAATAAATGAGGGGGGATGCCCCTTTATATAGCTGGCCAAGTCCGATGGACGGCGCAGATTACAATCGGCCGGATGGCCCAGATTGTGCCACCTCAGCCCTAAACAAGATTCACCCTAAAAACGGCCACCAAGAGGAGTGGGGTAATAAATGAGCCATTAATGTCCATCATCTTCCAGAAGATTCCTGTTCACAGACGCGTTCACACTGCTTCAACTTCTTCGACTAGTACGGCAGGCACGTTCTCTATCTGAAACTTCAAGGCTGTAACTCCTTTCTCCTGCTCGACAATGATTTTCCTCCTTGATGTTGTTCTTGAACTTCGAAGTACTTGCTTGGGTTTCCATTTTTTATTTTTTATCTTGAGCTTTGAAAACATTTCTTGTCTTGAACTTAAACATTTCTTCTTTGCCACTTGAGTAGGGCACATACTAGGCCTCAACACTTAGCCATTTCTTGCAACTTTTCTTCTTTCATGCGAAACTCATAACTTTATCTCCCTTCGAAGGTTGTAATATCATCGTGCTTCATCACTTCAAGTCATCGTGCTCTGGCCTCCACATTCATCCTGCAAAACAAGCAAGGAGAAGAGCATCAGAACATTCCACAATATAAATTCCTTACTTATCTGATTTTCATGCTTTAACTTCCACGGTCTGAATGATCTCCGGATCTGATAGGGTTCACCGTTCTTCTCTAGCCAACTTTGCTTTCTTCATGATTTCTCAACACCTGTAGGCTGGGGCAAATAACACCGGTGCATCATATTTCAATGCCTTAGACAAAATTTTCAATCTCCTCAAAATCATCTTTTAAAAGTGTTAGCTTCAACTGCATCTTCTTCACTTTCTCGACTGACATTTTATCCAACTCTGGCTCGAGCAAAATGTTCTCATCAGGAATTTGATCAAAAATTATATAGGCATCCAACTTCAAATTCATCCGCCAAGGCATTTTTATGTCCACAACACATTTTATTCCTTGCCTTAGAAATTTTTAAAATTTCCCCCCTAGAAAATTCATTAATCTGGTGCCCATCAAAATTTTCATCTTGAAGGCCTTGGCAAAGTGTGGAAGATCTTAAAATCCATTCCTCATCGCAGACGCCCAATACCCAGAAGAAAATTCCCTTCAGAAGGCATCAAATTCACGTGTCTCCAAATGAAGGGGTACATTTAATTTTTTGAATTTTTTAACCTTAGAAAAATATTTCATCATCAATTTTTTTTTCATTCTTCATCTCTGGGCATATTTTCCTGCTTGGCTTTGAGAATTTTAACAACTTCATGAAGCTGGCACCTTCTGGCATATTTCACAGCCAATTCATTCTTGCCTCAGAAAATTTCATCACCTTACAAGCCTGGGCGTATTTTCTCTAGAGATGAAATTCTAACACTTAGAAAAAAAAATCTTGACATCTTATTCTCAATATGGGCGCATTTCACATGGCTTACTTCAAGTTTCCACACTTAGAAAAATTTTAAACTTTTGACGTTACCTCTTTCAAGCCAGGCGCATTCAACATGGTGGACTTCAAGTTTCAATTCCTTAGAAAATTTCACCCCCACCTTGGGCGCAAATGACCTTTGAAGCTTTCAATTTCACTTGCCTTAGAAAATTCTAAGTCCTCCTTCAAGTTTGGGCGCATATAGAGATAACTACTTCAAATTATTCATACTTAGAAACTTTCAGCCATCTTCTTCTCTCCTTTGGTGCAAATGACCTTTCAAGCTCTAAATTTCAATGCCTTAGAAACTTTTAAGGCCTCCTCTTTACCTTGGGCGCATTTTATCCCTTCTAGTTCCAATTTTTTTTATACTTAGAAAATTTTTCAAGTGCCTTTCTTTACCTAGGGCGCAATTAGGGGGCCAAGCTTCAAGTTTGAAGGACTTAGAATATTTTCTCTATGGCATCTTCCTCCAAGGGCGCATTCAAGGGTCCCTTCTTTCAATTTTCATGACTTAGTCAACTTTCAAGTTAGCTCCAAGCCTAGGCGCATATGAGGGCAAGAGTTTCAAATTTTCAACACTTAGAAATTTTCCAATTCATCTTAAGCTTGCTAGGGCGCATTTCAGAGGGTGCACTTTCAATTTCAAGTACTTAGTAAATTTTCTAACTCCTTTAAGTTAGGGCGCATTTAGAGGGTGTGCTTTCAGTTTTGGACACTTAGGCAAATTTCTAGGCATCTCTCTAAGCTAAGGCGCATTTGACAAGGCCTACTTCCATTTTTCCATACTTAGAGAAATTTCTTCACTCCTCACTTGGGCGCATATGCTAGGCTGAGCTTCAAGTTTAAAACACTTAGAGAAATTTCATGCCATCTTCAAGTAGCTGGGCGCATTTGAGAGGGGAAGCTTTCAATTTACAACACTTAGCAACATTTCAACAATTTTTTAACCCCAAGGGCGCATTTCACCATGCCTACCTCAACTTTCTCAGACTTGGACAAATTTCAATCACTTCTTCTTCCCCTTGGGCACATTTTGATGCTCGAGCTTCAAGTTTGCCAGACTTAGTGAATTTTCATGCCATCTTCAAGTTTCTGGAGCAGATTCGAGGGTGTCAAGCTTTCATTTTATCAGACCTGGATGAATTTTCCAGCTTTCGTCTGATTTAAAGTGAATTGTTCATGATGCCCCCAGCTTGCCCTAACCTGCTATTTTTAGAAAATTCTCAATTTTTGCATTTCAAGCTGATTTCAAGCTTCGGAAGGCTTGATTTTCGTTTTGCCCTGATCCTCGTGACATGACTAAGCTGTTGACGCCTGATGCCTGCATGCCCTTGCTATTTTTAGTAACCTGCTAAAAATAGTAACTGCTCAGAATGAGTTCAAATTTGGCGTGCTGATTGCTTGAAGGGTGTTTATCTTGACTGGATGCCGCCTTTGCATTATTGTCGTGTTTTTCCCTCGAATTTAGGAAACCCTAATTCCTCTGTACCAGCTTGCTAAAAAATAGCAAGTGTTTGATTTTCCATTCTCTGCAACTACATTTGACTTGAAATTTGCGCCATGGGGTCCTCACCACTTGCTTGACCTTCTCATATCAATGCCTCGCGCTGACCTGCTATTTTTGGCATGTTTCTGGAGGTGGTTTACTATTTATAGCAATTGCTTGATTTTGAGACCTCCACAACTTCGTTTGACTTGAAATTTGAATGTCGTGCTCTTCATGGGGTGACCTGCCTGTTCACACTGGCGCCTGCTGCCGGTTTACTATTTTTAGCCTGTTTCTGGAACGCCTTACTATAAATAGTAAGTGCTCCCTTTGCCTTCAAAATTTACTAGCGGACTCCTTGAAAGATGCTGATCACGATGGGATACCTTGATTTTTGGAAATTTTGGCATTTGACCCCTCATTTTGAGTCCTGAAGCACGAAACCCTAATTCATCTTGCATGTGCCTTGAATGACCTCCGTTTAACTCTGTTTCTATTGCATGTCACTGTGTTCGTGTTTCTGAAGTGTTGGGCAGCTGCCGGAGTGTTACTGCTAAAAATAGTAAGTGGCTGAAAAAGTGATCAACCAGCCGTCGGATGAATTTGCATGTTACACTACTCGAGAGATCTTGAAAAACCCAGAAAAACCCAGAAAAATCATCAACATGCAAGCACTGGCTAAAAATAGCAAGTTTTTGAAAAGTGATCGACTCCGCTTGCATGTTACCTCGTTGCGAAGCTCTTGGAAAACCCATAAAGATAATGCTGACATGCGCCGAGAAAACTTACATGCAAACCCTAATTATAACCTCCAAAGGATGAGCACTAAAAAGTTGTTGTCCCGTTTTGCATGTTATATCGTTGCGAAGGTCTCGAAAAACCCACAAAGAATCTTCAAACATGCATCTGAAAGTCTAACATGCAAACCTTAAAAATGGACCTCGAAGGCAGGACTGCTAAAAATAGCAAGTTGTTCATTTCTGCTCAAATTTTGCTAGTGATGAGTTCAAAGTGCTTAGAATGCAGTGCAATTATCAGAACCTGAAAATCTTGAGAAAACAAACCCCAAATTGACACTTACTAAAAATAGAAAATTGCTAGAACTCAGTGAAAATTCAGAGGGAGCCCGCTGGAAGCATACTGACTGCAACGTGAAGCTCAGATTCCAACTTACTCACTCCATTTGACTTCAAATTGACCAGAAAACTCAAAACCCTAATTCTATAGACTTAGCCAAAATTTCACGTTTAAGCTCACAGATGGGCACATCCCTGGAAAGGCAGACAGCAGAAAAGAGAGACAGAGAGAGAGAGAGACAAAACCAAAGCCAAAAAACGAGGAACGGAGCAAAAATTAGGGGGTCCCCATTTTGAATGGGGTGATGTGTGAAAAGGTCACAACAGAAAGGAAACCTGAGGATGTGTCTCTGACCTTTTTAGGCGCACCCTCGTTTCCGAGATGTCTTGAGGACCATTGGACGCTTAGGGAACATCTTGGGGCTGTCCCTAAAAATCTAAAAACAGCAAGAAACATCCCTCAAACTTAGGGACAGGGAAGAAGAAAGAAGGGGATGGTTGGACATCCCCCGACTGTCCCAGGGAAGGCCGACCGTCCCCATCTCCCCTCCCCTCCCCCCAAAAAAAATAAAAATCAATCTTAGTGTTAAATCACTTAGTGCACAAGAATAAGCTGATCTACATATCTTCCGTGATTATATATGGGCTTCAAATAGAGTATTCATTTCAAAGGAGAGAAATAACAATTAATTTTCTTCGAAGATAATTCCCATGTATCATGGAGGTTCATTTGCACCTAAGGCTCATAAAGAGAAGAGATTTCAATGTTTCATAGTATCTACTCTTGGTCTTAAGCAAATAGTGGAAAAGCAAGGGAACTCGGGGAGGGATCCCTTGCCTTTTTAGGCGCATCCTCGTATCTGAGATGTCCCAGGGACAATTGGATGCCTAGGGGACGCCCCTAGGCCATCTCTAAAAATCGAAAACAGCAAGAAACATCCCCAAAATGCAATAACAGGGAAGAAGAAAGGAGGGGTTGGCTGACCGTCTCCCCCCAAAAAAGTGACATTTTCAATAAAAAAATAGAAATTTAAAAAAAAAAATATGGCCCCCACACACCAGCTCAACCTAAATGAGGAAAAAGAGCCTCATTTCATTTCATATGCATTTTTTGTTTGTGCAAACATATTGCAGCAGGGTTTGAAGAAAGGGAAAATTGTTTTAGCAAGGATGGAAGAAGCAGCTGCAAAAGAGGTTTGAAGAAAGGGAAAACTGTTTTAGCTAGTGAGACAGCAGTGAAAATGACAATAATAACAATGAAGTTGAAGAAACTCAAATAAATGTAAGGGTTTTAGCCTCATTAGAGTGTGGAAGTGTTGGGGGTGGAAGTGAATAGCCAAAAAATCCATTTGAGTGCCCTTCAAAAATCTTGAAAACTTATGCAAAGGGCCCTTGTAACCAATACCAAAAGTAATAATTCTGGGGAGAGTAGGGTGTGTTGTGTCACATTTGCAAAAAAAAATTTAGAGGGAGCTATACAAGGGTACGGTCTCATTTCTTGGGTGTTATAGGCTGCAGAGTTAAGGTTTGTACAAACATAAAGGATGATTGCACATGGAGGCAGAAATGAGGTTTACGGGTGTGATAATGCTGGTACATTCTTTTGCAAGTGGACATTCATCTATGCCTATTCCATCCATGGTTGGTAGTGGTAGTGGTGATATTGTCACAAGAGGAAAGTTAGTGGTGGTGAGTGTAATGTCCCCTTCTCATCAGTGATCAGCATTGGTATTCTTCAGTCTATTCCGGAACTCGTAGACTGGAATGAGGTGGAAATTAGGGTTTCTTGGGCTTGGCTTTTGTAGCATTTCATATTATTTACTATTTTTAGTAAATGCTAGTTGTGGCAGTATGCAGTTGGTTGTCTTCAATCATCACTTCAGTTGAGCATGTTATTGGTTGTTTCAATATCTTCCTCTCAAGCCTTAATTGTTGAAATTTACTAAGTATTGGCATAAGTGTTATATTTTTCAATTGACCACCCCTTGGCCTAAGGATACAACTTGCAAGTTGTTTTAAAAAGGGGACTTGAAGGGTACGCCTTGTCATAAGGAGATATTAATATTTTATATTTTTGAAGTTATGCTTGGAGGAAAAAGGGACGCCACTTTATGAGGAATATTATTTTATGAAATTTGAAAATGAGGAGAATTCAAATAGTTGTCTGTTGGCGTACCATTGAGGAAGTTGAAGAGTTTTTCAATTCTTATAAAATGAAGACATGACTCCAGCATTTGTTATCCATCAATTACCTTACTGTTATGCTGTCAAAATGACTATGGACATTTTGCTATTGCTTCGAGGATGCTACCTCCTAGCCCATTCCCAATTTCGTGTTTGAAATACAACACCTAGTTGGAACATTGCTGCTTCTCACATCAGACTAGCAGATTGAGCAATAAAGGTTGAGAATTTTGGTGAATTCTACAGTTTTGAAGTTCCTGGTTTTGCTACAGCTGAAGCTGTTTTCTGTTCATATCTTGCTGAGTGATTTTTATTTAGTTCTGGGTGTTTGAGCAATCTAATTGTTGACTGGAGGCGCCAACTTCCACCAAAAATCAGATTTTATTTTGAAGTTGTTGATTTTATATTGCAAAGTCGATTTTCTCAAGGGGCCGTACCATTTAGAGCTGCATTGGAATTCGTGCCAAATAAATTAAGGACTTTGGTTGCTGTTTCTGGATTCTAACTTGGGCGCCAGACTTGTACGGTGCATTTGCAACTCGTTTCACGTCATTCGGAGAAGAATTGAGTGAGTTATGAAGATTTCATTGATTCTCATAGTTGCAGATTGATATTTCCAGTTTCACAGTTTTGTATCAGATTGTAGTAGTTCTGATTTCTGTTTTATTATCTGCTGTTAGAAAGTTCTACAAACATTGAAAAACATCTATCCATCTTGTGTTTGAAGATTATTGTAATTTCTAAGTAATTTTGCAGCTTATTATTCATTTGTACAAACTGCAAACAGTAGTACTGTTCCAGTTTTTAATTGCTGCAATTTCTTTTTGTATCTTCTCACATAAGTCCCCTGGATGGTTTACCGCCAGTGTGGTTAATTTTATTGTAATAACTTATACCCACTCATAGTGGTGAATCCCCACAGTTCTGTGGATGCCCGCCGCAGCGGATGAATTGCTTTCATTGTAATCTTTTCCCCCCACTGTTTGGTGGTAGCGTGGAATTGTTCTCATGGCTGGTTATCCGCCTGATAGTTCTTAATTTTCAATTTCTAGACTCCGTCATATGTTAGCACCTCGCCCTCAGTGGGATCTTGAGTGCACATTCTTGACGTTGAGTAGTTCTTCTATTCAAGTTCAGTTTCTTCAGTTCAAGTTCAGTATCTTCCATTCAAGTTCAGATTTTTGATTTGAGGCTAACGCTAATCCAATCCTCTATTGCTGGTTATTTTGTGTTATTCCTTCAAAAAATTGGTCAGCATATTTCAGTGGTATCAGAGCAGAAGACCCTACCATCCTGTGGCAGATTGCAGTAGTTAACTGATGAGTGAAAAAGACACTAGGCCATACACCAGAAGTCAGGCCAGAAATCAGCATCAGTTTCCGCCCGTTCCAGAGGCAGATACCTTCTCAGAAGCTCTAAGAGACCTTGGTAAAACAGTGGAAGGTTCAGATAATTCAGTGGAAGTGGTTGATCACACAACTGTAATAATGTCAGATTCAGTAAGAAGAGATAATGATGAGAGGGATAGAGTGGAGAAGAAGTTTGACGGGATGATAGACATGATGTCCCGTTTATTATCCAAGTTGGATCAGCAAGCAGCTCAGAGTATTATTCAGCCCCAAAATAACTCAGCTGGAGAAAGTAGTGGAGTAAATGGAAATAATAATAGTGGCAGTCCTGAGGTGAATACTAGAGACAGAATTGTAGGTCAGCATACTACAATTCATAGTGGGTCATCTTCTAGACCCCTCTTTCCCGTTTTCACACCAAGGGAAGAGCAACAACCAGTTGAGGCTACCCCAAACTTTGCTGATGATGCTCGTCAAGCTTATATGGAGTATGTTTCCTTACCTCTTGACTTGAGAGGAGCATGGACCTTTGATCAATTCATGAATCAAAGGAGTCGGAGAAATGGTGGTAGGAATGATCAACGTCCTCCTGCAGGCCCTAGAAATGATTTTTACCAAGCATTGGGAAAGATAACTATGGAACATTTTGATGGTAGTAACAAGTGTACAGCCAGGTCATGGGTGCAAAAGTTAGACAACTACCTTTCTCTTAGACCTATGCCGGAAGAAGATGCTATCAAATTTGCTACCTTGCATTTAGATGGCATAGCTCATGAATGGTGGACTCACGGTTTGGTCACTCTTGGCCATAACCTTATTCGCACATATGGAGAGTTTACCAATAAGCTGATTGAGAGATTTGACACCAAAGATCCGGAATTGAAATTTAGAGAATTGGCACAGTTGAAACAGCAAGGATCTTTAGAAAGTTATGTGGCTGATTTTCAGAGGTTGTCAGTAATGGTGCCAAACATTACTGAAAGAAGATTTGTAGTACTTTTTGCTGAAGGTTTAATGGAGCCTTTGAAGGGTTGGGTCAAAGCATTTGATCCTCCAACACTAGATGAAGCTATCAAGAAAGCTAGGAGCATGGAGTTGGCAGCCCCAAGGCCTAAATTTCACTCAAAACCATTCAGCCATAAGAAGGATAAAAAGTTTTCTTCAAATCTGCCCAAGAAGTTTCCACCAAGGCTGTCCGAAGAGCTCAAAGAACAGCTTAGAAAGGATGGAGTTTGCTTCACTTGTCGTGAGCCTTGGGTGAAAGGCCACCGTTGCTATGGAAGAGGCAAAGTAGTTCAAATGGAGGGCTATTCTGATTATGGATCAGAATCTGATTCGTCTGATCAGCAATACGAATCAGCAAGTAGTGAAGGTGAAGAAATTCAAGAAGACAAGTCCGAAGAAGTTGGAGATGGTAGTGCTTTTGCACAACTATCTAGTTTTCAAAAGAATGAATCTTTTAGGGTTCATGGAGTTGTAAATTCACAAAGGATAGTTGCTCTAATTGATACCGGAGCAACTCACAATTTTATTGATGAAGGGCTAGTTGCTAGAAAGGGTTTGAAGACTGAAGATTTTGATGGTTTCAAAGTAATGGTTGCTGATGGTTTCACTATATCTTGCACAAGGAGAATTCCTAACCTATCTTTGCAATTAGGGAATCATGAAATCAAGGATGATTTTTATGTGGTGGGTATAGGAGACACTGATGTTGTGTTGGGCATACAATGGCTGCGATCTCTTGGTGAGATCACTTTGAATTTGCAAACCATGGAGCTGAAATTTCAGTCAAATGGAAGGAAGGTTGTTTTAAGAGGGATGTCAAATGGAGGCCCTCGAATTGTTTCTTTGAAAAGGATGGAAAGGCTGATCCGCCATGATCAGGTTGAATGGGCTGCTGAATGTATGGTTTTACCAGCTGATCCGGTTGAGGAAAAAAGGCAATATCATCCTGATATTCAAACCTTACTTTCAAAGAAAAGCAAAGTCTTTGGAAGCTTACCTCCTGGAAGACCTCCTGAAAGAGGTTCTGAGCATGTGATTGAGTTAGAAGAGGGAGCAAAACCAGTTATTACTACACCTTACCGCTATCCAAAGAGGCAGAAAGATGAAATTGAAAAAGCCATCAAGGAGCTGTTGGAAAGTGGTTTTATTAGACCAAGCAAGAGTCCATTTGCTTCAGCAGTAGTGCTGGTCAAAAAGAAAGATGGTACAATGCGTATGTGTGTTGACTATCGCGCATTAAATCAGAAAACCATCAAGAATAGATATCCTATCCCTAGGATTGATGAGTTTATTGATGAGCTCCATGGGGCAATGTTCTTCTCAAAGATTGATCTTCGTTCGGGCTATCACCAAATCAGAATGAGGGAGGAGGATATTGAAAAGACAGCGTTTAGATGCCACTCTGGGCACTTTGAATTCCTTGTCATGCCTTTTGGTTTGACAAACGCACCAGCCACATTCCAATCTTGTATGAACAAGATTTTTAGACAGCAGTTGAGGAAGTTTGTGCTCATCTTCTTCGACGATATTCTCATATTCAGTAAGTCATGGGAAGAGCACCTTAAGCATTTGGAAGAAGTGCTTAACATTTTAGAGGCGGAATGTTTATTCGCCAAAGAGTCAAAGTGTGAGTTTGGGATGGATGAACTTTTATATCTTGGCCACATTATCAGCTCAAAGGGTGTGAAAGTGGATCCAGAAAAGATAAGGGCCATTCTTGATTGGCCAACTCCAAAGACTATTTCTCATTTGAGAGGGTTTTTAGGGTTATGTGGATTCTATAGAAGATTTGTAAAAGGTTATTCTCATCAAGCAGCACCTTTGACAGATCTTACAAAGAAAGGGCTTTTCTTTGGACTAAGCAAGCACAAGAGGTTTTTGATAAGTTTAAACAAATCATGAGTTCGTGTCCTGTGTTGGCACTTCCGGACTTTTCAAAACCTTTTGAATTACAATGTGATGCTTCAGGAGAAGGAGTTGGAGCTGTCCTAATGCAAGACAAACATCCTATTGTCTTCGAGAGCAGAAAATTGAGAGGGGCAGAAAAAACTTACTCTATTTATGACAAAGAGATGCTTGCCATCATGCATGCTTTGTCTAAATTCCGTCAATACTTGGTGGGAAGTAAATTTGTTGTTAAGACTGATCACAACAGTCTTAAACATTTCATGCGCCAAAAGGAATTGAATGAAAGGCAGCAAAAATGGGTAAGTAAACTCCAAGCATATGACTTTGACATTGAATATGTCAAAGGAAAAAATAATATAGTTGCTGATGCACTTTCTAGAAGGCCTCATTTGCAGTCAATTTGTGAGTTATCAGCAGATTGGAAAGAATTAATTGCTGCTGATTATGTTAAGAATCAGTTTGCAACCAGCTTGTTAGAAGGTCAATTGGTTGATGAAAGGTTTAAGTTGGTTGATGGATTAATTTATTATAAAGATAGAATCTTTTTAGTACAAGAATCTAAGCTTAAGAAAAAGATTCTACAATCTTTTCATGATGTTCCCCTTGCTGGTCATCAAGGGATTTTCAAGACTTACAAGCAGATTCGTGAACGATTCACTTGGAAAGGTTTGAAAGATGAAGTCTTGAATTACATTAGAGAGTGTCCTATTTGTCAAAGGAATAAAAATGAACACTCTTTTCCTGCTGGTTTACTTCAGCCTTTGCCTATTCCAAATCAGAAGTGGGAAAGTATTGCCATGGACTTTATCACGGGGTTGCCCAAGGTGCAAGGACGTGACTGTATATTTGTTGTGGTTGATAGACTAACGAAATTTGCTCATTTCTTTGCTGTTACCACTTCATTTACAGCAGCTCAAGCGGCTGAGTTGTTTTTTAGAGAGGTGTTCCGTTTGCATGGGTTGCCTAAAACAATTGTCAGTGATAGGGACAGCAAGTTCCTAAGTGTTTTTTGGCAGGAGATCTTCAGATTGAGTGGGACAGTGCTTACTCCAAGTACAAGTTATCACCCACAAACAGATGGGCAATCAGAAATTGTTAACAAGTGGTTAGAGGGCTACCTAAGGAACTATGTTTCAGGACAGCAGCGAGCTTGGATTAAATGGCTTCATTTAGGAGAGTATTGTTACAACTCTTCTTATCACATGTCAATTAAGATGTCTCCTTTTAAGGATCTTTATGGTTATGAGGCTACTAACTTTGTTGATCTAGTGTTTGGTGATAGTAGAGCCCCACAAGCATTGGATATGTTACAACAAAGCCAAGACATCTTGAAAACTCTTAAGGAAAATCTGCAACAAGCTCAAAATCAGCAGAAGTTATACGCTGATCAGCAGCGTGTGGAAAGGTCTTTTGAAGTTGGGGACATGGTCTATTTGAGGTTTCAGCCATATAGACAATCTTCTCTCAAGAAGAGTGGTGCAGAAAAGTTGAAGCCACGCTTTTATGGTCCTTTCAAAATCACCAAAAGGATTGGTGAAGTTGCTTATGAGTTGGAACTTCCAGCTGAAAGCAAAATACATAATGTTTTTTATGTGTCTCGCCTCAAGAAGGCAATTGGACACAATGTGGTGGCTACATCAGAATTACCTCCATTGGATGAGGAAGGTCATTTAGTGTTGATTCCAGAAGAGATCCTTGACACGAGAGAACGTTCTTTGAGAAGAAGGACAATCAAAGAATATTTGGTTAGATGGAGGAATTTGCCTATTGAAGATGCTACGTGGGAAGGTGAACAGATTTTGTTGCATCCATCTTTGCAGTTGCTTGGGGACAAGCAATTTCGAGGAGGGCGGACTGTAATGTCCCCTTCTCATCAGTGATCAGCATTGGCATTCTTCAGTCTATTCTGGAACCCGTAGACTGGAATGAGGTGGAAATTAGGGTTTCATGGGCTTGGCTTTTGTAGCATTTCATTTTATTTACTATTTTTAGTAAATGATAGTTGTGGCAGTATGCAGTTGGTTGTCTTCAGTCATCACTTCAGTTGAGCATGTTATTGGTTGTTTCAATATCTTCCTCTCAAGCCTTAATTGTTGAAATTTACTAAGTATTGGCATAAGTGTTATATTTTTCAATTGACCACCCCTTGGCCTAAGGATACAACTTGCAAGTTGTTTTAAAAAGGGGACTTGAAGGGTACGCCTTGTCATAAGGTGATATTAATATTTTATATTTTTGAATTTATGCTTGGAGGAAAGTGGACGCCACTTTATGAGGAATATATTTTTATGAAATTTGAAAATAAGGAGAATTCAAATAGTTGTCTTTTGGCGTACCATTGAGGAAGTTGAAGAGTTTCTCAATTCTTATAAAATGAAGAGATGACTCCAGCATTTGTTATCCATCAATTACCTTATTGTTATGCTGTCAAAATGACTATGGACATTTTGCTATTGCTTCGAGGATGCTACCTCCTAGCCCATTCCCAATTTCGTGTTTGAAATACAACACCTAGTTGGAACATTGCTGCTTCTCACATCAGACTAGCAGATTGAGCAATAAAGGTTGAGAATTTTGGTGAATTCTACAGTTTTGAAGTTCCTGGTTTTGCTACAGCTGAAGCTGTTTTCTGTTCATATCTTGCTGAGTGATTTTTATTTAGTTCTGGGTGTTTGAGCAATCTAATTGTTGACTGGAGGCGCCAACTTCCACCAAAAATCAGATTTTATTTTGAAGTTGTTGATTTTATATTGCAAAGTCGATTTTCTCAAGGGGCCGTACCATTTAGAGCTGCATTGGAATTCGTGCCAAATAAATTAAGGACTTTGGTTGCTGTTTCTGGATTCTAACTTGGGCGCCAGACTTGTACGGTGCATTTGCAACTCGTTTCACGTCATTCGGAGAAGAATTGAGTGAGTTATGAAGATTTCATTGATTCTCATAGTTGCAGATTGACATTTCCAGTTTCACAGTTTTGTATCAGATTGTAGTAGTTCTGATTTCTGTTTTATTATCTGCTGTTAGAAAGTTCTACAAACATTGAAAAACATCTATCCATCTTGTGTTTGAAGATTATTGTAATTTCTAAGTAATTTTGCAGCTTATTATTCATTTGTACAAACTGCAAACAGTAGTACTGTTCCAGTTTTTAATTGCTGCAATTTCTTTTTATATCTTCTCACATAAGTCCCCTGGATGGTTTACCGCCAGTGTGGTTAATTTTATTGTAATAACTGATACCCACTCATAGTGGTGAATCCCCACAGTTCTGTGGATGCCCGCCGCAGCGGATGAATTGCTTTCATTGTAATCTTTTCCCCCCACTGTTTGGTGGTAGCGTGGAATTGTTCTCATGGCTGGTTATCCGCCTGATAGTTCTTAATTTTCAATTTCTAGACTCCGTCATATGTTAGCACCTCGCCCTCAGTGGGATCTTGAGTGCACATTCTTGACGTTGAGTAGTTTCTTCAGTTCAAGTTCAGTATCTTCCATTCAAGTTCAGATTTTGATTTGAGGCTAACGCTAATCCAATCATCTATTGCTGGTTATTTTGTGTTATTCCTTCGAAAAAATTGGTTAGCATATTTCATTCTCTAACTTAGCCGCCATAGGATCTCCCTCAAGGTTATCACGAATCAGCTTTTTGAACTCAACTTGCACTACATTCAATTCAATATACGTGCCATCCTCAAGAAGATAATGACACGGGATCTGAACAAAAAAACCACTGACGAGTGCAAGAGCTCCGACAACATTATCTTTTAGTGAAAACAACTTGGTAGAGATCTTTTCACATATCTCCATTTTGAAAAGGTGCTGCTCCTTCCAAGTGAAAACCTTGTCTCTATCTTCATCAATCTTCGAGGCATCTTATGCAACAAACAACTGAGATACAAGAACTCGATCCTTGGCCAAACTCTCTGCAACTGAAATTTCGAGCAGCTGGATGCCTTGACGAAGTTTATGTGCATCACTCCTCAACTGATACAAATCCATAGGAAGACGTCGACCTGTAGCAATCAAGCTTTCAATCTAGTTATCCAGAAGTCTTCCATGACTGACTAACTGATCCAACTTTCGTTGTTCTGCAGGTGTATTCTGTGGAAGAACAGGCACTCTTCTCGAATTTCCGTGGACAAGATCAGAGATATATTGTCGCAGTTGACTATTCTCAGCTTTAAGCAGAGCCTTATCTTCTCCATCCTTCATGATGCGTTCTTCAAGATTATTGGTGACAATCTTAAGAAGGCTCACATCTGTCTCTCAAGTGGTCCATCCAAGATTGGCCTTGGTGAAAGTAAAGTCACCGACTTCAACTTCATCTAGGCTCTTACCCTCTGGAGGAGTAGCAACTTCTATAACAATCTCTGACTCTAGAGTCTTCTTGATATGCACTTGCTTCTTGATTTTCTTGTTCGACCTCTTCTCACCGAACTCAGATAAATCAAAATTGTATGAAGGTTCTCGCCTTTGTCTCCCCAAACTTCTCTCTAACCAACAAGACTGAACAATATTATCAATTCGAGGAGAGAGAGACCCTGATGTATCAACCTGTGGTGGTTCAGTTGTCTCTGATCCTACTCGAACTGGTATCTCAGGCTCTGAATCTATATCAATAGGCTGTACATGTGATGAACTAGGAGGTGAAACATGAGGCTCAGCCTGAATGACTATCTCCATCGGGATCTCAGGTGCATTCTCCACTTGCTTCTACTTCCTTTTACCAGTAGTCCTCTTTCTTGTATTTCCACTGAGTCTAACTCCTTTAGGTGACGTCACAATAGCCTTGACCCGAGGCCTTGACCTCGAAGTAGAAGGTAATGAAGAAAGATTCACTGGCGGCTCTGTTACAGGAACTGACTTTCGCCTCCATTTACTCTCCAAGAACTGCTTGCTGGTCTTGATAACCGATCTAGACACATCCTCAATAGAAGTATTCTCCTTAGCATACCAATCTAGTGAGCGAAGTGGCTGCCGAGCAATTTGATCCTTGACATATGAATTGAGAAGAACTTCTCCATCATCATCTGATAGACCATCAACATCTTCTGATAGGTAATCAAAGAGCTGAGTAATAGTGAGTCTACAATAGTGACGACGACGAACCTTGAATTCATCTTCACAATTAGCCCAGAAATCTTCAAGTGCTGGCTTATGTGCAATCCCTCGCTCCAACCTGGCTGGATAATGACCCAAAGGATCATAGGAACGCCTCTCAATATGAAACTGTTGTACCCAAACCAAATTTTTTGCTTCATCAAGGCATTTTGCATTAATAGTCTAAATTTTGCTAAAATGATGTAAAATATAGTTTTGGGCAATATCAAGCATGGAGTTTTTGTCAATAGTTTGTCAGTCAAAGTCAGTTATATTGATCAGAACCTGAAGCAGAGACTCAAAATGGAGCGTTTCACGATGGAGGGACATCTCACGACAGCATTTCATGTTGCATACGGTCATTCTAGTGATCGAGATAGAGTTTTCAGTGGATAATTTATGAAGATTTCTCAGAGGAAAGCATAAAAGCGCAACTATAGCCCAGGGGCGCCCAGCTTGTTGAAGGTCAAGATCTTGTTGAAAGTGTTCAAGAATCCAGTCATTCTCTTCAGAATTGGTCTGGCTATCCGACGAGCTATCCAGCGAAGCTTTCCGAGACCTATAGCTCCAGCAAACAGCGACAGAAGTTGAAATTCCCAAAGTTCCAGATAGGAGAAATTTGTCTTTTTCAGGCAAAAGTGCAACTCTAGCTTGAGGGCGCTGTTGATGTGATTTTCGTGACCGCACCAAACAGCGGAACAAAGTTTCCCAACGGATACCTTATTCCCTCTTGAACAAAGTATTCAGCGTGCTAAGATTGTGAGTGAGATCACGCTTTCAACTCCAAGGTTCCTTTAATGCGAATAGGCTCAGTTTGGTTGATGTGTATTTGCTGTGTTCTTACGAGGGGACTTACGTAATTGTTCAGAATGCATGTAGTAACAACCAAGATATGCTTTTGAAAGGGATTTTTACGCGAATGATTTGGCTTTAGAGTGCAAGTTTCCTATAACTAACCAAAATTATACGGAATTTGAATGACTGCAGAGATTTCTAAAATCTAAACTTTAATCTAAATGCAAAGGGTGTTATGCTCAACTTCAATGAACTTCAACAAACATTGTCTAGCCTCCAGTTGGACAGCTTCAACAAAGTAAGTGCAATCTTCAAAGGATAAAAATGATGTTCAAATCACGATTCAATAGTGCAACTACCATCACAACGATGCATAACTACACACGAACCTTGATCGAAGTCAAGTGTAGTGTGTTCCAGTTGACCACGCAGGATGAGCTTACCGTCAGTAAGGCCGTTAGTGGTATGGATCAAAGAAGCTCACTTACATCAAACATAAGCATCCATATCTAGCTATTAGCATGAAATTAAATCCTAGTTGAAGTCAAGGGAAGAAGAAACCTCACGAACTACTCAAAACAAAGTTCGAATCCACCATCAATGAAATGCTTTATTATGAATAGCTTTTGTGACAATCTCTTACAAAATTCTCAAAGGGAGAATTCCCCTTCTTCTTCAACAATGCAAATGAAAACTACTCTAACTCAAATTTCTACTCTCTATTCTGCTTCACTAATTGCTGACTACTCTCTGATTCTGACTATTAGATTACAAATGAGGGGGACTCTCCCTTTTATAGCTGGCCAATCCCAATGGACGGTCCAGATTGAATTACAACGGAGGGCTCAGATCGAGCCACCTCAGCCCTAGACAAGTTCTGCCCTAAAAACCGCCAGAAGGTGGAGTGGTGTCATAAATGCTCCCAAAAATAGCAGATTCCTCCTTTGACCATCATGAGCAATTAATGCCCACTACCCTTCTAGGAGATTCTCGTCCATGACTCGGATTCCTTTGTTCTTCTCCCTGACCGCATACGCTACGAACCGCGCCAGCACCTCATCAACTTCATCTTTGGAAATTGCTGGAGTAAGATTCAGCTGATATTCTAGAATGTCCACCATTTGCTCATGCTTTCCGCAAGACTTTCCCCAAGCCTCAATGGAATCTTGTGTGCTCTGAATGATTGTTGAAAACGTAGAGATGTTTTCAAAATCCAGCTGGGAAAACGTCCTCATCTCAGAAAAGAATGGCTGCAACCTTGCTTTTAGTCCTTCCGTCTCTACCTCCTCATGAGTTAACCTTCTTGCAAACAAAGCATCCAACGTGTTGAGGATACCCTCGTGGATATTCCTCATTGCCTTCCTGATCTTAGAGGACTCCATAGCCGCTGCGTCAAAGAAACCCTTCCTAGTGAACGCTGCTGAATGCCACCCACGGAAATCATACCTATCACCTGCCTGGATTACCCCTTCATTCACCAAAGTCTACGTGGGAACACGCATCAAGACAGCAAGGCGAGGATGGTTTTGTCTTGAAAAATATGGGTGTCTCCCCAAGCTTGCTCGACATTATCTAGGCGTGAAAGGATACCGGATGCATTCTGAAATGCTGAGACAAGATCGGCCATGAATTTTTCTGCCTCAGTGCGGACACTGCCTATCCATTTGTCTCCTTCTCGTACAGCCCTCTTCACTTCTTCAAGGCCGCTGATCGGCTCTCGTGGCAACTCCGGTGGAAGCTCTGTCGCTGGGTTCTCTTGAGCAATTGGATGTGCGAGATGTTGCACATACTCTACCAACGCCTTGTGCTCTTTCTTCAATCTTTTGTACTTTCCTTCCTTCTTCACCAGTCTGTCCCTCAACGCCTGGAATGAATTTTCAGCTTCCTCAACCACCTGTGCTCTGGAGGGACATCCCAACTCAACTGTGGTGATCGTGTAGTTTTCGGGCATTGCATCACTTAGATCATGATCTTCCCTTGGGACAGCAATATGGAGGCTGCGTGACCCGGCCTCCTTGGTTTCCATCCTTGTATACTTTCTTGCCCTCTTCCTTTTCGGAGACTTGCTTGTTCTGTTTAAGAGCTCTTCCATCTCAACTGCCAGGTCAGCATCGTCATCCTGGTCTCTCCTAATTGCCTGTGAAAGCCAATTGCGCTGAATATCATAAATAATGAGGGGCTGCTCCTCAGTTGCCTCCACTTCACGGACCTCCTCCTGGGCAGTATTCTGTTGAGGCTCAATTATTTCAACATTTTGATCACTTTCCTCGTGAGCTCCAACATCTTCATCTCCGAAGGAATAGTCAAAGTGGGTGTCCGTATCCGTTTCTTCCTCTTCATCTGGTTTACTAGCACCTTCAGGATCATTGACACTTTGGGTATCCAACTCCCTTGGCATTGGTTGGTTAACTTCTCCAACCTCTGGCTCTTCATTTCTTTGAGCTCTCTGATCCACAAACAATGAGACTTCACGCACACTGGAAGAATGAGAAACCAGCTGAGTAGATGTTGTGTCGTCC
>VDFB02287826.1:0-34709 GCA_007258455.2 Sequoia sempervirens | reverse complement strand
CACAATTATTTTTTAATCTATGCAAACATAATATGCTAAAATATTTATGTACAAATAAATTTCACAAATATTTTCTGAGCTTTGAGCGTTTGTGATAGGCTTGCTGTATTAGTTTGTTACTTATTTGCAGTACTTTATTTATGTTTAGAGGTGGTTTATTAGAGCAGCAATGCTATTATAAAATTCAAATGGGTGATGCTTTTGTAGGGTTTTCTCAATTTGCGGTTCAAAACTTGGCTTCGTAATCTGTTAACTCGATGTCTCGCAATCATTCCAAGTTTAATTGTTGCTATCATTGGAGGCTCTTCCGGTGCTGGCCAGTTAATCATCATAGCATCGGTGAGTGAGCTACAGTTCCCCATCATCCTTTTTTTATATCAATACTTGTGGTTGAATCTAGGATTCTCTTGGTCTAATTGAAAAAAATTGTTGTGAAAGATGCATGTTCCCATGATAGTAACTTTGAACATGTCCATATGTTATGATAAAGACTCGTAAATTTGACATCCCATATTTTCCAAGGATATGGAAATCACTATATTAATTTGCACAATGAAAAGTGAATAGAAGGTTGAAAATATTTATGGCACACAGTTTAATTGACCGCTGCTGGATTCCCAGGGAAGTCAAGATTCATGGATACTTTTCAGTTTTCACAAGAACCCTTCACCTGTCAGCTTATGAGATTTGAGAATTGTGAAGAGTGAGCAGTTTTTTCTTTAAATGGTTCAATTCAAATGTTTTTGCAAAGAGTTTGGTTCACTGCCTTTTGTTGCTTAGCTGTTAGCTTTTGGACAATCTAGGGAGAGAGTTTCCTTGTAACAAAATCATTATAGCGATGCATTTTTGGTTCCATGAAGTAATATAAGTTGCTTTCCTAAAAGAATAAATAACAGAAATCCAATGTTGAATAGCTGACATAACCTCATGGAACTTCTAAATTGAGCTTTCTCAATATTGGATAGATTTAGAGATTCAAAATATTGATCGGACTTCATGGGATGGCAATTGACTGCATTTGGACCTCCCATCTATAGACTTATAAAGCATCCAAGCTAAAATTGGTGTTTAATGTTTAAGAGTATTCCTTCTCATGATATTTTTTTGCACTGTAGGATGAGATCGAGTGACATCATAAAGAGAATGGACACACCTTCCATATGATAACCTTTTCTTCATTTTTGTCTTGATGAATCATGTTATGTTCTTTTTTGCAAGTGTTGTAAAGATCCCTTCGCCCAGCTTTATTCTACAATGATAGAGCATTATAGTTTAGTGTTAACAACATGCTTCAAAACATTGATGCATGTCAATTGTTTATGTTTTTTTGGGAAAAAGTTTGATTGTATTTGTATTGAAATGCTCATAAATGCCAGCCAAGAAAACCACTAGCCTGCAAGCATCCATCATTTTGTCACTGCCCAGGTAAGATAATTTCCAAAAATTAAAAAGCATTTTCCTTATCCGGACTAATACCTATAGATATAATACATCTATGAGTACCATCATTACAGAAACCAAAGAGCAAGGGACACAGTTCTACCATACCAATAAAAACCAAAACATCATCAACACTTATTGACAAGAAACCTATACACCAATATTACACACAATATGAGCATCACCATTAGTGGTGGTAGCAGCTATATATAGAGCACCTCCTGGCAGAAAACCATCCCAGACTTTCATGGAAGTGACAGAGGATGTTCTCAAAATGCGTCATGTCTCTGTTCAGTGGTCCACCATTGTGTGGATCCAAGTGTTGGATCCATCTAGGTGATTGTTGAGCCATACCTGCAGGTTGGAAATTTTCCGATACCGCTCTGCATAGTTGTTTACTGTTCCACTTATGGCACAATCCTGATTGTTACTAATGCTGTGACATAAGTTTGATAGCCTTCACGTGGCATCATTTCTTAAAGTGACTCTTCTGGTTTGTACCACTTGTCTCAGGACTGCAAGAACAATAAAGTATTACATAGTTATGAATTCATGACTTAATTTAGTTTTTAATTGAAGAAATTTGTAGTTCAAGATCATGAAGAAAACACAGGTCTTGAAATTTAGCAGTTTTACTCCATTATAATACTTTTGTAAATATCATTCTGCATGGATGCTTCATACTTATAGAATTTTAGTATAGAATGGGACATCTATTCCATTTCAAATTTTCAATAAAAAAGTTATAGTTTACTTTTTCATGTTTTTTAAAGTCTTACTTGTAGATTATGCTATCCTTTGCATTTCTCTGTTTTTTCATATCCACATTCCACATGTTAAATTGTAATGTATGTTACTCTGCCTTTTTTTTAGCACAGCCAAGGTATATTTGAAAGGAAGATGCCTTAGGATCCTACTTTGATGCTGCATCTAATTCTAATCTCTCTTGACATAAATCTGTCATTTTGTTTTGCAGATGATACTGTCCTTTGAGTTGCCATTTGCACTTATTCCTCTCCTCAAGTTTACCAGCAGTAAAACAAAGATGGGTCCATATGCAAACTCACTTACAGTATGTCAGGAGTATCATTTTTTTTGCAAATAAAAAACATATAGGCCTCTGTGATTGTTACGAATAATCTTATATTCATTGGCTGCAGGTTACAATAATTACTTGGGTGCTTGGCTTAGCTATCATGGTTATCAACATACAATATCTCGGAACTAGTTTTGTGAAATGGCTGATTCACAACAAGCTTCCTAAAGTAGAAGTAGCATTCATAGGAATTCTGGGATTTGCAGCCATGATAGCCTATTTGGGTGGCATTATATACCTGGCTTTCCGAAAAGACAAAGAAGTAACATACTTGTTGCCTTTGGAGGAATCTATTGCAGTTGAATCAAATCGCACAGAGGGATACAATAACAATAATGCTGAACTTCATGGCCCTTTTGGTGCAATTCCTCGTGAAGACATAGTAAGCTTGCAGCTTCCAAGAACCCGGGACTTGACAGATCTTGACTAAGAAGCTTGAGTGCTACTGTTCTCCCTTATTGTAAGGGTGAATTTAAGAAAGGGCAGCAGATTGATTTGTTAAAAGCACACAGGTTCAGAGGCATACAAAACGCACACCTAGCTTATGAATTGGCATGTCCTGCAGATGAATTTATGCACCTTACAATCATACCATGCTTCATTTCTATTTTCATCAGATTTTCTGGTTATTGACTATAGTTCCAAGGTAAAGGTTTTAATACTAATGGTAAGTTAATAATTCCTGCTAACTCCTGTATTTACAGCACTCCAAGAGGTTGAAAAACAAAGTTCCCATCTTTTAACATAGAATTTAGTTGCATGAATGTGCAATCCTATGAATAAACATTGGAGAAAGATCCTCTTGCTGGATGTGCAGCTGTAAAGTTATATGGAAACTCACACTTAGAGAAACTGAGTTTGTAATGTTTATTATATTAATATTAGTTTGAACTTTGAGCCGAGTTTAAATTTACAATTAGGTGACATCCATATAAGGTGGCAAATGTGACATCACATTATTCCCATTTTCCAAGTAAATGGTGTTTCATCTTTCATCTTTTGGAAAACTAATTTTGAAGAATCATTTCTGTTAAAGAATGTTACACCCCGTTTCTCAATTACCGGGTTACTTTTACCTTCATGAGTAAATATGATGATAAATGTAAATCGTGACCTTAATATGTTTAATAGGTGAATGAAATACTGAAATATGCATTAAGATGTCATTGCTTTTGAAGGTATGACTATGTTTTATACTGATGGAGATACGATGTGTGAATATGTATTGCAATATGAGTACTTGAATGCTTTGATGATGCAAATGAATTCCATGTGAATGGCTAACTACCATTGTGATGCACTAAGTTGGATGCAGAAAGGAGTCGAGCCTCAGGTATGAAATGGGGAGTATCACTCAGGAGAAGAACTTGGTCTAGTAACCCTTGATGAGCCTAATTGAGCATACACACACTCTCACCCTAGTATAGCTAAGATGAGTCAAGTCAATTAGGATTTGGTAAGTAAACTCTTGGTCATCTTTGATTGGTTTTGGTTTTGGTTTTGGTCTTTGATCCCGTGATTCTTTCTTTGGTTGAATTGCATGTCTAGATCTTTGTTTTGAGTTTATATACTTCTTCGTGAAATCAAGTAAGTAATCCTTGGTCATAGTTGGGGGTGATTTGAATGACTTTGGTTTTAGTCTTTTGTTTCTTGATTATTCTTGGTTTGGTTTAAAGTGACTAAGTCTTTGTATTGGGCATATACATGTTTACATATAAATGTGATTCTAGTATCTTGAATTGATTTGGACTTGCATGAATATGTCGTATTGCTATGTATTTATCAGTGAAGTCCATAATAAGGTAATGAATATATATACATATATATGTGCTTTGAAATAAGCTAAGCACATGGTATAGCGCGTATATATTAAGTTAATGCTGGGCGCGACAGGCTGGTATGAAAACCAGCAATGAAACAATGATATGTTGCGCATGTGTAAACGCATAAGTATGGTATATTATGCTGGGCACATAGGGTATAGTGAATGCTAAATGCATGGATGAGAAGTAGGCTTAAATACAAAGTAAATAATATAAAGTGGAGCATGTAAAGCATTGCCATGAATATTGTTGTGGCTAACGTTTAAACACAATGGATGAATCACGTGAGACTAAGTCAAAAGACTTAAGCACATAAGTAAAGGAAATACAATTAAAATAAATGTGCTTTGAAATAAGCTAAGCACATGGTATAGCGCGTATAGATTAAGTTAATGCTGGGCGCGACAGGCTGGTATAAAAACCAGCAATGAAACAATGATATGTTGCACATATGTAAACGCATAAGTATGGTATATTATGCTGGGCGCACAAGGTATAGTGAATGCTAAACGCATGGATGAGAAGTAGGTTTAAATACAAAGTAAATAATATAAAGTGGAGCATGTAAAGCATTGCCATGAATATTGTTGTGGCTAACGTTTAAACACAACGGATGAATCATGTGAGAATAAGTCAAAAGACTTAAGCGCATAAGTAAAGGAAATACAATTAAAGCGTTGCAAAGAGAAATGAAAGCAAATTTAGCATTATTGACTAAGTCTTAACTGCACTATAATAGAGGGCGTTAAAATATGAATATGTGGTGCCAAAAAATGAAGAATGAGGAAACAATAAGAAGTCTAAACCTCCGCCATAACCAAGAAAACCATTAGATAAGCATAAAACTTAGTCAATGCAAAAATAGCAGAAATATGTGAGGGTAGTCAACTTGCAAATCAAATAGGAAACTTGTAGAAAGGTATCGCTGTCCCTTGACTCAGTAAAAGAGTCAACTCAGCCATTAGAAATGTGAGGACTGTTATGTGTTGCAATCAAAGAGTTTGATTCAGCTGAGTTGATGCATGTGAATAGGAAGGTGGCAGATTTGTTAGCTTGTTTGTAGCCTTTGGATGCTTAAATTTTAGTATATATAGAGGTGCTCTCTACCATTTGATACACTTTTCTTTCTGATTTCTTCACTATTATTCTGCTGTAATTTATGTACAAAAAGTGTTTTGAGAGCTTTGTGAGTTAGGGAGAGTTATTTTATGATTTTGCAATTGTTGAGAGAATTGGTAAGAGGCTAGAAGTGGAAGTTAGGTTGAACTTAGAGGAAGTAGCAAGCGGGCTTGTGGAATTGAGCTAGGGAGGAAGTAAAATCAGTTGGAGCTTTTAATATAGGCATGCTGATTTCTATCCCTTTATTGTTTTATGATTGAAAGATTATTTGATTATGAATGCCTTGTTTGGAAAGGATTGGTTTAAATATGTGTTAAGATGCTTTTGTGAACTTGGATTATTTCCTAGTTTGGGATAATCTTGCATGATTATTGGTAGAAATCTTGGTTGGTGAAACCCTTTTATTTGGGGTATACATATATACCATATATTGGAATTTGATTGGTTACGTTGTTATTAGGAGCTATACTTAGTTTGTGAAGACTATATTTATATTACTTTGAATTGCTATTTGGAATTTGTTAGCTTATGATGCTAGGTAAACCTTTCTGGATAATGAGGTTAGTAATACAATGGGAATGATGGGATGATAGACATGTCATCATTTGATAGGTTGTGATGTTATGCAAACCATGTTGATAGTATATACTTGATTGATTACTCATATCTCCTTGAAAGTAGGAATAGAGTCTTTTCCTAGGGTTAGGGTGTGTACTTGATGGTTATATCAATATTCAATAGTAGGGTTGAGAAATGTATTTTTTGGTTATGCTATTTTCTTATTTTGATTAAGAGTCTATTCCTATTCACAGAATTCAAGAAGAGGACTCATGTTCTAGCAACCCAAAGCCGTATTGAGAAGGGGACTTAAAGGTGCATATGCACAAACCCTTCTCAGCTTAATGTCCTCCAAATTATATTCAAACCTAATGAACATTGTAAACATGTGAATATTTGAGGTATATTGAAAGAGAGGTTTTATGATTTGTTTATGATCACTTGATTGTTACATCACTTTTGATTGAAACCCTAGGTTGGGAATAACCTATTTGGTTGGGTTGTTTACTTGATTATTGATTAAAACAAATAGGTTGGGATTAACCTATATGATCTGATTGATCATTTGATTGTTGATTATAATTTTGATTGGAGTCGATTTATTGACGAGATTATACTCTTGAATGGAGTTATTTATTGATGAGATTATTCTTTTGATTGAGGTCATTTATTGTTGAGATTATATTTTTTGAAATGGAGTCATTTAAATGTTATGACATTATGTCAAGTTGTCATGTCAACACTTCCTTTTTAGACATAATGTGTGTAAAGAGTATGAAAGGTCATCAACTAAATTGAGCTAGAAAGGTGGGTGAGCGTGTGACCTCCACTTGAAGTATTGGGTGATGAATACTATTGTGACCTTTTTCACACATCACCCCATTCAAAATGGGGACCCCCTAATTTTTGCTTCATTTGGGTATTTTCGCTTTGGTTTTGGTTGGTTTTGTGGCTATCTCTCCTTGTTCCATCTATCTTTCCGGGGATGTGCCCATCTTTTGATCCTAAGTTGAAATGTTGGCTAAGTCTGTGAAATTAGGGTTTTTATTCTTCAGGCCAATTCGAGGTTAATTTAAGTACCCAATTTGGGACCTTTTCTGCAGCACTTTTGAAATTCTAATTGCCACACTGCATTTATACAACCTTAAGCTACTTGCCTACGAATTTTGAGTTGAATCTGATGACTTGCTATTTTTAGTAGTTCGGGCCTCAGGAGCCATTTTTAGGGTTTGCATGTATGATTTTCCAATGCATGTTTGGAGAATCTTTCTGGGTTTTTCAAGACCTTCGTGATGGTATAACATGCAAGCTGAGATGATGACATTTTAGCAATTCAAGCTTCGAGAGCAATTTTTAGGGTTTGCATGTCTGATTTTTCAATGCATGTCAAGATATTCTTTATGGGTTTTTCGAGAGTTTCGCAACAATGTGACATGCAAGACAAGTTGATCATTTTTTAGGAACTTAATATTTTTAGCCAGTGCTCCCATACAAATCAATTTTTTGGGTTTTTTTGGGTTTTTTGAGATCTCTTGGGCAATATGACATGCAAACACATCCGACAGTTGGTTGATCACTTTTTCAAGCATTTACTATTTTTAGCAGATTCAGTCCAGCAGCTCCTCAGCGCTTCAGTTTCATGAACAGAGCAACATGCAAAAAAAAAGGGTCAAACAAAGGTCATTTGAGGCTCATGCAAGTTAGATTAGGATTTCCAGCTTCAGGACTCAAAATGAGGGGTAAAACTCGAGAAAACTGAAAAACTGATGTATCCCATCGCAATCAGCATCCTTCAAGCAGTCCACTGGTAAAATTTGAGCACAATCCAAGTACTTACTATTTATAGTAAGTCACCTCTAGAATAGGGCTATAAATAGCAGGCCAGCATAGGAGGCAAGTGTGAACAAGTCAAACAGGTCATGAGGGTCACGCTTGGCAAAATTCAAGTTAATAGGATGTGCAGAAATTTGAAATCCAAGAAGTTACTAAAAATAGCAGGTCAGTATGAATGGCAAGTGTGAACGGGACAAGCAGGTCATGAGCATCCCATGGAACGAATTTCAAGTCAGACAGAGTTGCAGAGGCTTGAGAATTAGAGAACTTCCTAAAAATAGTAAATAAGAGCAAGTAGGCTTGGAAATTTTCTAAGTCTTCAAAACTGGAAGCAGCCACCTTGAAATGCACCCAGCTTGTGAGATGAGCTAAAGAAATTCTAAGGCGTTGGAAATGGAAGCTACAGGGGTGAAATGCGCCCAAGCTCTAAGCAAGAGGCATAAAATTTTCTAAGTCATGGCAAAACGGAAGCTCACCCCCTCAAATGCGCCCAAGGAGGGAGAAGAGAGGCTTGAAAGTTTTCTAAGGCATAAACTGGAAGCTCCCCATGTCAAATGCGCCCAAGTCAAGTAGGTGGCATGAATTTTTTGTCTAAGGCATTGAAAACTGGCAATAGACCCCCCCTTGGATGCGCCCTTGAGAAGAGGTGGCTAAGAATTTTTTGTGTTAGAAATTGGCAGTACACACCCTAAAATGCACCCAACATGGAGAAGGGGCTTGAAATTTTGCCTAAGTCATGGAAGATTTCCTCACAGACCCCTAAATGTGCCCTTCAAGGTAAGACAACTTGAAAAAATTCTAAGTGGTGAAAAGTTGCCTGGCACCCTATCAAATGCGCCCTCAAGTTGTAGAGAATTTTGCTAAGTCAAGATGGAAGTAGGACCTAGCAAATGCGCCCTAAGAGAGGCAAGGTAGCATGAAATTTTGCCTAAGGCATTGAACATGAAGCAAGAGGGGCTAAATGCGCCCATCAAGGAGTAAGCGGATGCAAAATATTCTAAGGCAGGGAAAATGGAATGGCAAGGTGCCAAATGCGCCCAAGGAAAAGATGAAGCAAGTTGGCAAAATTTTCTAAGGCAATGAAAATTGCCTGACCACCTAGCAAAGGCACCCAACTTGGATAGATAAGTTGAAATTTTTCTAAGTAAGGAAAACTGAATGGCATCACCACCCTCTATATGCACCCCAGTCAATCAAGGTGAACAAAATTTTTTCGAAGTGATGAAGAATAAAACTAACATCCCCAAAATGCGCCCAAGCAAGGAGTAATGCTAGAATTTTTTTCCAATGCAAGCAAAGTAGAAGCTCACCCATCAATATGCGCCCTAGCAGAGGAGGAGACTTCAAAAAATATTCTAGAGACTTCAAAAAATATTCTAAGTGTTGCAAAATGATAGTAGCCCCCCCTAAATGTGCTCTTCAAGGAGATACAACTTGAAAAGTTTCTAAGTATGCAAAAATGGAAGATGACCCCCCAAAGTGTGCCCAAACAAGTATGAGATGAGGAAAATCTTCTAAGGCATTAAACTCCAAGCTCAAGGTGGTAAATGCGCCCAAGGGAGAATGAGAGGAGATTGAAATTTGCCTAAGGCATGGAGATGAAAGCTTAAGCGTCCAAATGCACCCTAGGAAGAATAGGGTGGCACAAAATATTTTCTAAGGTAGAACATGGAACCCACCCCATTTAAATGCGCCCAATACAAGAAGGGGAAGATCTCAAGGTGAAAAATTTGCCTAAGGCATAGAAAATGAAGGCAACACCCCTAGAATGCACCCAAGGTAGCAGAGTGGTGGGAATTTTTGTGAAGGCATTGGAAATCAAACCTCTAGGGGTAAAATGTGCCCAAGGAAGAGGTTGGAAAAAGAAAATATCTAAGGCACAAAATGGCATGAGCCCACCCTAAATTTGCCCCAAGGGAGGAATACATGAGGAATTTCTAAGGCATTAAAGACATGAAATGAGAATACACCCCTCTACATGCATCCTTAAGATGAAGTGAAACTTAAACATCAAGCTCCTAAGTGTTGTGACCTTTTCACACATCGCCCCATTCAAGATGGGGACCCCTAATTTTTGCTCCATTCTGGTCTTTTGGCTTTGGTTTTGTCTCTCTCCCTCTCTTTCTGCTGTCTACCTTTCGGGGATTGTGCCCGTCTGTGAGCTTTAACGTGAAATTTGGCCAATTCTGAAAATTAGGGTTTTGAACTTCCTTGCCAATTTGAGGTCAAACGAAGTGAATGAATTGAAATCTAAGGCTAACATTACTGTCAGTGTGTTTTCAGCAAGTTTCCACTGAAGTTTCATCAAATCCTTACTTACTATTTTTAGTAAGTGCGCAATTCAGGACATTCCGTCAGCGTTCTTGAAATTCCGACAGTCACACTGTGTCCATAACACATCAAGCTGCTCGCGTGCAAAATTTGAGCTGAAACTAACAACTTACTATTTTAGCCTAACCTAAAGCAGATTTCGTGGCCTATATGCATTTTTCAAATGCATGTCCGGAGATTCCTTCCTTGGCTTTCGTGAGACCTTCGCGATGGTGTAGCTATGCAAAGTGGAGGATAAATCTACTTTCGTGAGTTCAAAATTCTCTTTCCGGTGAGGCTATTTCTTTAGGGCTTGTGGCGTCGGATTTTCTACATTGCCTTACATATTCTTTGTGGGTTTTTCTTTAGAGCTTACGCGTGATGTGTGATTATGCAGTGCTGCGATGGCTCAAATTCTATTTAGGAACTTACTTATTTTAGCGATGATCCTCCCAAGACTTCGTAATCACAAGCCGACGTGAATGCAGCAGAAACAAGAGCAAACGGAGATCATTTGATATGCATGCAGGACAAATTAGGGTTTCCAGCTTCGAGGCCCGAAAAGAGGGGTAAAAAGGTCAGAATTTTCGAAAACCGGTGTAAACCACCGCGATCAGCATCCTTCAAGCTATCTGCTGGTAAAATTTGAAGTCAAACGGAGCACTTACTATTTATAGTAAGTCATTTTGGAAATAGGCTAAAAATAGCAAATCAGCAACATGCGCCGATGTCAACAGGCAGGTCACGTGGTGAGGAACACGTCATTCGAATTTCAAATCAAACGGAGTTGTGGAGGTATCAAAAGCAAACAGTTACTATAAATAGCAAACCACCTTCAGAAATGGGCTAAAAATAGCAGGACAACCCGAAATAGCAGTGTCAACAGGCCAACGAGGTCGTGAAGATGCAGTGTTTAAAATTTCAAAACGATCTGAGCCTCTGAAGTGTGAAAATCAAGAGACTTAATATTTATAGTAAGGCGTGGAGGAACTGGCAAAGACGAAGAAAAAGTGACTAAGTCTGAGGCTTCACCCTGCATCAACATGAAAATGCGCCCATCTTTAGCTGGAGTCAAAAAAAATGGCTAAGTGATTGAAAATATCCTCCTGCCACCTCAGAATGCGCCCTGCTTGATGAAGAAGCATACAGATTTTCTAAGGCACAAGTTTCATCCACCTCTTATGCTAAAATGCGCCCACCTCAAGTCATGCATGCAAAAATATTCCAAGTGAAAGTTTCATCCTCCAGCCTAGCTAAAATGCGCCCAAGGAAAAGCTGGAGAAAGTTAAAAAAGTTTAAGTATGAGGAATATCCTTCAGCCTAGGCAAAATGCGCCCATGCAACAAGAAGGTCAAAAATTCAAAGAGGGGTCAAAGACTTCATCCTGCACACATAGCAAAATGCGCCCTCACATGCAAGCAAGATGCTAAGTATGAGACTCGTCCTTCACATATGCCAAAATGCGCCCAAGGATAGCCAGTCAAAGAGTCAACAAACTTCATCCTTCATCAAGTAGCAAATGCGCCCAACAAGCAAGTCAAAGGAGTCAAAGAGTTTTATGCACCACACATAGCTAAATGCGCCCCCAAGGTGGATGACTTCAAAGAAAATTTCTAAGTATAAATATCCTCCTCTATGTGTCATTTGCGCCCATGCAAGGAGAGGGTCAAAGATTTAAAGAAGAAGTCAAGGGCATTAGAATCTCATCCACCTCACCATGCTATTTGCGCCCATGTTTAGAAGTCAACAAGTCAAGGCTGGGCGTTGGAAATGTGTTATTCTCCTCTACATGCTATATGCGCCCAAGTGGGGCCATGTGAAGACAAAACAATGAAGCTCAAGAGTCACGTTGAAAGGCTTTATTCCTCTCCTCTTGTCATATGCACCCATCCTTTTCTCATACTAAAATGTGCCTAAGTGTGTAAGGTGGTGAGTGGAAGGTAAAGTATGCTAGGCATGGTGAAGTTGAATTTTTTCCCCTTCAAGTGTGGTATGCGCCCAAGGTGATATGAATGAAGATGAATGTTGTTGGGCGTGGAAGTGAAATATCTTCCTCAAAATGCTAAATGCGCCCATAATGAAAGTGGGGTTAAAAATATCTCAAGGCGTTGAAGTTAAAAAATATCCTCCTACATGTATAAAGTGCGCCCAGGTAAGGTAAAGGGGGAGATGAAAATGTGCTAGGCGTTGGGAGAAAGGAAAATATTTTCTTCATGACATACAAGTGTGCTCAGGGTGTTTGATAGAAAAATATTTTAAGTGAATTGATAAGAATTTCCTCACCACTGGCAAGATGGATTGAAGAATGAATAAAATTTTCTAAGGAAAAAATTTTCAAAATGCTAAGTGATTCAAAATTCTTCTAAGGAAAAATATTTTCTTCCTTTAGAAAATACGCCTAGACATGAGGGAGTGTGAAATTTTTCAGAAGCATGAATGAAGTTGCCAGTGGAAAAGTCGGTGAGTGCCTGTTTCGCAAGGTGGATAAAATATTTTCAAGTCAGAGCAACAAGAAATACTCACAAATGTGAAGAACAGGAATAAAATTGTTTTTCCAAGGTTCAAAATTAAAAAAAAAATAAAAAAAATTAAATGAATCCGTTCGTTGTATACCCATGAATTCGACACGTTCTGAAGAAAATTTTCTTCTGGGTACTAGACGTTTGCGATGAGGAATGGATTTCAAAGTTTTCCACAGTTCGTTGAGGCCTTCCGGGGTGAAGATTTTGATGGGCACCAGGTTGATGAATTTCCTAAGGGAAATTTTAAAATTTTCCAAGGCAAGGGATAAAATATGTTAAAAATGCCTCGGCGGATGAATTTGAAAATGATTGTCTAGATGGTTTTTGATCGAGTTCCTGATGAAAGCTTTTCTTTCTTGAGCCTGAGTTGGATGAAATATCAGAGTGAAGTGCGCCCTCAGGAAGTTGAAATTTGGCTAAGGCATGAAGACGTTGAAGATGAAGTTTGTTAGAGGAAAATGATGAACCCTATCAGATGAAGAGATCACTCAGACCTTGGAAGTTAAAGCTTGAAAATCCTGGTAAGTAAGTTAAGTTTATATTATGAAATGTTCTAATACCCTTCTCCTTGCTTATTTTGCAGGAGGAACGTCGAGACCAAGCGGTGATGACTTAAAGTGATGAAGAAAGTAATCCAAGATGACATTTCAACCTCGAAGGAAGAAAAGTTGTGAAAATTGGCTAAGTGTTGAGACTTAGTATAACTCAAGTGACAAAGAAGAAATGTTTTCAAAACTCAAGATGGAGAAAAGAATGGAAGCTCGAGCAAAGTTGAAGAACAACGTCAAGAGGAAGATCAAGAACAGTGTGAACGCGTTTCAAAGATGGAATCTTCTAGAAGGATGATGGACATTAATGGCTCATTTATTACCCCACCTCTCTTGATGGCGGTTTTTAGGGTGAATATTGTTTAGGGCTGAGGTGGCACAATCTGGGCCATCCAGCCGATTGTAATCTGAGCCGTCCGTTGGACTTGGCCAGCTATAAAAGGGGCATCCCCCCTCATTTGTATCTCATTAGAATTACATCAGAGTTAGAATAGCAGAAAAGGAGTAGAGAAATTGATAGAGTAGAAAGTAGAATAGTTGATAGTATAGTTTAGATTGAAGAGGAAGGAAAGTCTTCCCTTTGAATACTTTGTAAGAAGTTGTCATGAATGCTTTCATAATAAAAGAATTTTCATTGATGGTGATTTCTTCTTTGTTATGAGTAGTTGTTGAGGCTTCTTCGTCCTTCCAATTCACGTAGCATCTTGAAGTAGCTTAAAGTAAAGTAGATTTCATTTCATGCAAGTACTTAGTGATTGTGGAATGTGGTGCTCGATTTGAACAAGACTTCGCTTGTCCATACCACTAGCGGGCTCACTGACGGTGGGTTCGCCCTGCGTGGTCAACTGGATTTACTTCTCAAACTTAACTTCGATTGTGATTCACGTGTTTGTATGCATCGTCTTGATGGTACTTGCATGTCGAGTTATAATTTGAACACCTTTCACCACTCCTCTAAAGATTGTACCGGTTTTGTGGAAGCTGTCCGAAGCGAGGCAAAGCAAGGCTCGGCCAGCTTGTGAGAATTGACCACCATGTCCCACGCCTTAGAGTAGATTAGAACTTCTTAGGCCCTACACTCATTTAATTTCAGTCCATTTCTGGTTAGGATTAGGAAACTTGTGCTCACTTGCCAAATCATTCGAATTACATGAAAGCCCTTAGTCCGCTGTCTGCTGTCAACTATCGAACAATTGTGTAAGTCCCCTTGAAATACCAACAAAATCACATCAAGCCAACTGAGACTATTCGCACTGAAGGAACCTTGGAGTTAAATGTATGATCTATCTCGCAATCTTAGTATGCAGGAAACTTTGTTCAAGAGAGGATAGAGTAGCCGTTGGTGACTTTATTCTGTGTTGGTGTAGTCGCAAAAACCATGTCAACACTAAGAAAAGATGGACAAGATAGGTGAATAAAATGGCTAAGGCAAGATGATATACATCCTAGCTCACAGATGTTAAATGCTCCCGAGATGAAAGGTTATGAAGAAGGCAAAATTTGCTAGAGGAAAATGATGAATTCTATCTGATCCGAAGATCAATCAAACCTTGGAAGCCAGAACACGGAGATCAGGTAAGTGAAGAGATTTTATATTATAAAGTATTTTGATGCTCTTCTTTTTGTTTTGCAGGATGAACGCCAGGACCAAAGAGTGGTGGCTTGAGGTGATGGAACAGATACTCCAAGACAACGTTACAACCTTGGAAAAGGAGAAGTTACATGTTGAAGCTCCTCCATGATGTCTCATTTGCGCCCAAACCATGAAGGGAGATGTTGGAAGAAATGGCTAAGTATTGAAATTTCTCCTCGAAGATCCAATATGCACGCAACATAGGGAGGCAAGTGGCAAGGAAGAAATGATCAAGTCCAAGACAAGAAAATCCTTCAAGATCAAGATGGAAAAATAATGAAGGCCCAGGGGTTAGAAATCATCCTCGAGTATTTCAGAGTTAAAGAACGATAGAAGAAAATCATCATCAGGCAGGAGAAAGAAGTTGCAGTCTTGAAGTTTCAGATTGAGAATGTGCCTGCCATGCCAGTTCAGGAAGCTAAAGCTATGTCGGCTAGATTCATCGAATTTGCAATCAAAGAGAAGAACAATGGATGAGAATCTTCTAGAAGGATAGTGGGCATTAATTGCTCATAATGGTCAAAGGAAGAAAGTAGGAATCTTTGCTCATTTATTACCCCACTCTTTTTGGTGGCAGTTTTTAGGGTTAGGGCTTATGTGGCTCAATCTGAGCCCTTCATTGTAATTCAATTTGAGCCGTCCATTGCATTTGTCCATCTATAAAAGGGGCATCCCCCCTCATTTGTAAATCATTAGATTAGCGATCATAGAATACCAGAGCATAGAGAGACATTTAGCATAGTTTCATAGCATAGCATAGATTGGAAAGGAAGGAAAGTTTTCCATTGAATGCTTTGTAAGAAGTTGTTGTGAACACTCTCATAATAAAGAGTTATCATTGATGGTGGTTTCATCTTTTGTTGTGGGTAGCTAGCGAGGCTTCTTCGTCCTTCCAATTTACGTAGATTCTTGAAGTAGCTTAAAGTAAAATAGATTTCATTTCATGCAAGTAGATGGTAGTTGTGGAATGTGGTGTTTGATTTGATCAAGCTTCCTTCGTTAATCCATACCACTAGCAAGCTCACTGATGGTGTGTTTTCCTTGCGTGGTCAACTGGAACATTGCGAACTTAACTTCGATTATGGTTTATGTGTTGACATGTGTCGTTGTGATGGTGTCCTCATAGTGAATTGTGATCTGAATACTTTTAGTTACTCCCCTTGAAGATTGCACCGGTTCTGTGGAAGCTGTCTGAAGTGAGGGAATGCAGAGCTTGGTTGAAGTTTGTAAGAATTGATTCCATGTCCCGTGCATAGATTAGAACATAGCACTTCTAATCCCTACAACCTTTTATATTCAGTATTTTCTAGTTAGTATTAAGAAACCTGAACTTCATTGAAAATCTTCCAAATCTTGTGAAAATCCCTTTCTCTTTGAGCTTCAGCTGAACAACTACGTAAGTCCCCCTCATGATACCAGCAAATCACAACGAACCAACTGAATCTATTCCACTGCATAAAAGGAACCTTGGAGTTGAACGCATGAACTTTCTTGCAATCTTAGCATGCTGGATACTTTGATCAAGAGAGAATAGAGTAGCCGTTGGAAACTTTATTTTGTGTTGGTGCAGTCACAAAACACACATCAATAAATACTTTGGCCAAATTAGTGTAATTTTCCACTATTTACACTGTCAATTCACTGTGATTCGGGTTTACATACTAGGTAGGGATTGTCATACATGTAGGTTGTAGCCATTGTATGGAAGTTTTAGATATGTAGGACACAACACCATGCTCAAAGAAGGCTAGGATTATGAGGTTACCAAACCAATCTCTCTGTCGAAGGGTAGGGCCATCTTACTAGTTAGGCAGATGTGCAAGGGACTGCAGTAAATCTGTGGTTGGCGGAAAAGTGCTTGAGTGATGCTTCTCCTCGTGCAGTTGGAGGCCAAGATTTGAGGATGTATGTGCCAGTATTGGGGGCAACCAAAATGTATGCACCAAGGAATGGGGACATCTAGAATGTATGCACCAATGTTGGGACATCTGGACCTTTTGTATCTCTCAGAATGCTAATGTTGTGGATTTTCACACATCGCCCCATCGCTGATGGGGACCCCCAATTGCCTGCTAGTTTTTAGGGTTCTGTCTCCTTGCAACGGTTATATGAGATCACTTTGCCAAGAGTTTCAGGTCAGTTTGCCGAGAGTTACCCGAGCCAAGTCAGTAATTCATGCTTGAATCAGGCGTAGACATCATGGAAGCGCCCATGTCTAAGAGACGAAGATCGACTGCGAATTCACCAATTCGACTCCTACTTTTTAGGAAATTTGCTTTTTCGATTTTTCATTTTTGGCATTTTCGGACCAAACAAGGTTCCCTTTATTTTAGGGTTTGCTTTTTCTATTTTAGAAAGTTTCTATTTTTGGAAAGTTCCTATATTTAGAAAGGTCCCGAGTTCTGAAAACGCACTCAGAAGTTCAAAAAACTCAATAGAACTCTCAGAAAATCAAAGTAAAAAAATTGAAAAATTATTGAAAAATCTGGAAAAAAAGTTCAAAAAGCATGAAAATCAGACCCAAAAACATTCGAAATCTGGAAAAATCAGTCAAAACCAGTTCAAAATTAATCAGATCTGAAGGTCAAAATCATGAAAAATCAGCTCTTAAATGGTGAAATTTGTGAAAAATTTGTTCAAGTCTGAAAATTCGCCATGGAAGAAGGATGAAGGAAGATGTTTAGAAGTCTGGAAGTCATGGAGTTCACCCAGCAGCAAAGAGGAACATCCTAGGACTCTTCAAAGTCCGCCCATACTCATCCTCATCAGTTCCAAAGTCCGCCCAGCACTAAGCATGCTCATCCTAGACTCCTCTAAAGTCCGCCCTGCATGTCCAAAAGGTTGATGAAGTCCGCCATGTGCAAGGAAGGAAGTGCCAAAGAGTCTTGAAGTCCGCCCTTGATATCCTCGACCCATCCAAAGTCCGCCATGAGCTTGAAGACTTGTCCTAACACCTTCTAAAGTCCGCCATCCTTGTCCAAGCATCCAATAAAGTCCGCCATTCACTTTAAGGGACGTCCAAAAAGCCTTAGAAGTCCGCCTTGACTTGATGCTCGTCCAAAATGCTTGTGAAGTCCGCCCTTGAAAGGTGGGACTTGGCTGAAGACTATCTAAAGTCCGCCTATGCATGTAAAGGAGAGAAAAATCAAAAATTTGCTAAGTGGAAAGCCCAGCCAAAGAGAATTTGAAATTTGGCTAAGTGTGAAAGCCTAGAAAAGAGGGACAACCAAGAGGCTTGTCCAAAATGATTATGAAGTCCGCCATGCACTTGGAAGGGGCTAGCAAGGTGTCTAAAGACGTCCATGATACTTGTCCAAATGCTAAGGAAGTCCGCCTAAGCAGATGAAGGGAAAAGAATGATTTTTGGCTAAGTGTTAATGCCTAAGTCCAAGAAAAAGTTCGAATATTTGCCTAAGTATAGAGGCTAAAGGATGAAAAAAGATTTTTGGCTAAATGTTTGGCCTAAGTTTACAAAAGAAGATCCGAGAAGATATGGCAAGAAATAAAACGAAGTATGCCTAGCACAAAAGGGGAAGAGAAATTAAATTTGCCTAAGTATGGTGAAAATGTTGAGAAGTTGACAACTTTGGCCAAAGGAAAATGCACAAGGCAAAGACAAAGGAGGGATCACCCTTAGCCAAAAGGAGGAAGAATTTGGCAAGCATCAAAGAAATTCACCCGATGAAGACATCCAGGCAAGGATTTTGCCTAGAAAATTTCGACTGAGCAAGAGAAAATTTGACTTTGGCAAAAGAAAATAGGCTCGGTGCTATTAAAATCTCGCCTCGGCAAAGAAAAATAGGGACCTGGCAATAAAATTTTCGACGGAATGGCTTAAATTTTGGCTTGGCTAGACGAAATTAAGGACAAAATTGGAGAATAAACTTTTAGCCAAAGAAAATCACTCGGAAAATCGAAATAGCCATGGGTCCAAAACGAACGGGTTGGAATAAATTAAAATATTTTAATATTTTAATAATTTATTCTCAACTACTCGGAAATTTAAATGCCTTGGACAAAATCGAATTCGCCAGACGATGTTTTGGAGGAAAATAATTTGTGCCGGCCAGAGATAAAACCCGATGGGCAAAATTAAATTCACCGTGACTTCAGGAGAGAGAATTTAACTTCGGATCTAGAATTCAGGAGAGAGAAAATCTGAATTTGTTTATTTTATTTCTTGCAGGTGGATGACGACACGAGGCGAATCTTCAAAGAAGAAGCAATGGCGTGGAATGGTGGCAAGTCTGCTTCAAGCCAAATGGAGTGAGGGAAAAAGGATGGGACAAGCATGAGAAAGTCCAACCTTGCCTAAGCATAGCATGTCCAAACCTTTGTAAGGCATGTTCAAGGCAAAATAAAGTCTGACCTAGATAAGAAAATGTCTTGAGCATCATGAAGTCCGACTTTGATTGAAGGAAAACATCCAAGCTCATGTGAAGTCCGCCCAAGGAGAGGATGAGAAAATTGGCTAAGTGTTGATACCTTGGCTAGAAGAATTCACTAAGTGTTGGACAGAAAACAGGAAGGATGAAGAGAAATAAAGAAGAAATGAATAAAATCCTTAGCACAAGCCGGATTCAAAATTGAAGGCAAATCCACAGGCAAAGTTAATCCAAAACCTTAGACAATTTCTCGGCACAAATTGGAGAATTTAAAGAGGAAATCCAAAGGAATAACATCAACCTAGTTCAAGCAGGAGGAAGTTCAAAGCAACCAACTTCAAGTCCAGACACCTGCTCTAAGGGGAGACTTCCAGACCTCAAAGATTCCAGTACAGGCAAGAGGAAGAAATCAAAGTCTCAAAAGGAATCCAAGATCAAAGCTAGGAAGGAACAAGCACAACGACAGAGTCATCGGCAGGGAAAATATTCTAAGGCAAGCACGTGGAAGAAAAACGAAGCAACCAAGGAAGACATCCAGCACGCTGAGGTGGCGCCTCGTCATCTTCCAACCAATCAAATTGTTCCAAATCAACATACAACAACTTTCTATTTTATTGTTGATTTATATTTAGCAAAAGGGACAAGTGTCCTCAAATGAAATTTTCTCATTGGTCGAAAGTGACAAACCCTAATTAGGGTTTTATTTTGTAATCTCGGCCGTTGATTTGAAATCAATCTTGGCCATTGAATTGTAATTGGGGAGCCTATAAATTGAGCTCGCCCCCTCATTTGTAATGTGTGGAGATAGAATATGAAATTGTTGCATTGAGACTATTTTGAATAATAAAAGCTCTTGAGCATGATTTGCCTTGAATAACTTCTTATTGTCAAATAGTAAGCGAGGTTGCATATTATCTTCCGCCATAGATTAAAGTTAAAGTTAGATTAGGTAGAATTTGCTTTGAAAGTTGGTTAATTGAATGAAAGATTGATCGTATTGATTCAATGGTGAAGTGTAGCTCATACTTTCTTCGAATGGATGATTTGCATTCGATGCGTAAAGTTAGCCTGAGCTCTTAATTGTGGAAACTTAACTTCAGCCTCATTCGAGGTTTGAAAATTATTCTCACAACCCTTGAAGATTGCACCCATTTTGCGTATGTTGTCCTGCAGGAGGCGAAACAAAGTGTGGTTTATTTCCTTCACCGAATCCTTATTGTCTCTTGAGTTCTTAGGCATAGACTAGATTCTCCTAAACCCTATCCTTTTGCCATTTTTTTTGAGATCCAATTGAAAGTCCTAATTGAGAGCCTTTAATGATAAATTTCCTAAGTCCTGAACTTGTGAAGATTTTCTTACGTAAGTCCCCTTGTTTATTACCAGCATATCACAACGGCCATTGAGCTTATCCACACGTCGAGACCCGACAAAAGAAACCTTGGAATCGCCATATGATCTTCTCGCAATCTTAGCATACGCGGTGGTTTTTCAAGAGAGGATAAAGTGTCTTTGGATATTTTATTCTGTGTGTTCGGTGGATGATAAAACGTACACCAACAAGTAAGCTCTTAGAAGCTATGTATTCATGTATCCATCTCTATGGAAATTGTAAATGTGAAATTTTTTCATGAAATTATGTAATATGGAATCATTACTTGGGTTTTTGAAATATTTTATTGTAATGCAATGGGAAAGTTTGGAATGAGGTTATTTCAAATGTGCATATTGTTATTGAGTTTGAAAAGAAATTTTTTATTGCTATATTTGTTCACACGTGGGTTAAAGCATGGTGAAAATCAATGGGTAGAACACCGGGCATGTTACAAAGAAACATTGTTGTCCCATCAAGTATACATCATTATCTATAGAAGGCATACAACTTCACAGGTCTAAGGATTTTTAGCGCTCTATTATGACTTTATTTATAATTGCAAAGTTTTGTTTGTTAGATAATATCTTGTTTAGATATTTTCCACTAAGCTATTTATTTGCTGTCTGTTTCCCTGCCTGTCTGAATTTAAATCCTAATAAGCACAAGATGTAATGTAAATTGCAGGCATAAGCCTTTTTTCTCAGGTTCATGTGAATGTGAAAGTAAACAAGTTGTTTTCCAAATCACCATATTAGAGGACTTGTTTGTCTCCTGCAGAGAGTTTGCCACTTTCAATGCAAAATCAATTTCTTTTATGACTATAATGAAAATTTAAAAAATGCTTTATTTTTTTATAACAAAAAAGCAGAGAAGCTTTTTTAAAATGTTTATTTTGATGCATGTTTTGCTTGTACTGTTTTTCTAGATGAAAGGTTACTTAAAACTACTTCTTGCCCAAAAGTAATCTTAAACAAGGTTACTTCATGTTTATGTAGCGAAGCACTTCTGAGATTTGTGTGTTCAAGTTAAAAGTCCCCAACATTTTAACTCTTTTTTGGACCCATCTTCAAGGGAGAATTACTTTGGGAAATTAGTCTTTATTCTTAAGTCTGTGTCACATTTATGATGTATTTTGAAGCCACCACAAAAATACAACAGTAGTCATTCAACATACAAGGGTATCTATTAGAACTGAAGAGGGAGATCGCTTCACAAAGTTGAACATTATAACATGTAGACAGTTTTGTTAGCTTTTGATGTGAAGTGCATTGTTCACTTATATTTTTCACAATCATTCTCAGTGCCAAATTGATTCATAATTAACTACAAGATTATGCATGTGTAGATTAAAAAATTAATCTTTGCCCATGCTATGCTAGTTGAATTTTCATCAAAATGATAAAAGATTTTTTTTTTGAATCAGAGTAAAGGCGTGCATTCAAGCATAAAGAATGATTTATGCTTCATAAACAAACATAATGTCATAAACAGAAGCAAATCACAATATAAACACTGATTTATAATAAAAATCTCAAGAAGAGGTACTTGGAAGTGACTAGAAACTAGAAACAATTACAAGTGTGAAGAACTGTCACAGCCCCAAAAGCTTCTGCTCCTTCATTTAATAGCTTACATAGGATAAGACTCAAATGAACTCTATAACTGATTATGGAATTAAGTAATGGATTATATTTAATATTGATGTCTGATTTAGAACTGCATAATAGGAGATGGTAACTAGAGACTGTGACAGTATGCTTTTGAAAGAAAAACTTGGGTCAGATTTTTCTTTTGAATTGTAGTTATTAGTAATGGGTTCTATTACCTTCAACCACGAGTTGTGTAAAAACCTCTTCCTCTTTTGTGCTGGATTCTTACTCTTTTGTGTTACAATTAAATTCACTATAGAATGCTTCCAATGATCCAACACAACCTCCTTATGTCCTTAAATAGATAGAGCAAACATCGAACTGTTCATTTAGCATTCCCGTTCAATGAGTCGGGATGATACCACCTCTTTCAGTAGACTGGCAGTTTTGTAATTGTCCCGACAGTTTATAACCATCCCTTACGAGAACTGATGGTTTCACAACTGCCTTCTAATGGAACTGACAGTTTCATACTGCTCGTTGCTGGGGTATATCTTTGAACCCATAAATTCAGAACTAACTCCTATTGTTGTGTCATCTTCCCTTGATCTTTACAGATTACAAATTGAGCCAACTAGAAACAAAACAAGCAGCTCAGTGTTAAGGCTTCATTCTTAGCCCCTACACATGCCATTATACATGATAGAATTATAGATTAGCAGATGTGGAACGCACAACTGTTGAGTGGTCTTCTAATACTTTCTTGTTTTTGTTACTAAGCCAAATTAGGGACTGATAAATTGTTCTAATCTAATTATGCATAACATAAATAAGGATTAACAATTCATTGTGTTTGGAAACTGAACCATCAAAATAACTTGGTCTACTTGTTTCAATATTTCTACTTTCAACTATCATTTTCTTATCTGGGATTGTTTCACTGTTGCACTTATGCTCTATTACTTTGTTATTGTGTGAAGTTTTATTGATATTACATCAGATCTTCGCTATTTTACTTGTGTAATATAGATATATCATCACAAGGGATACCAGAGCAGTGATTTGGTTAACAAATCTTTGATCCTAAAGAAAGGAGCAAGGACAAAGTTTGGTGATAAAAAATTTTGAAAAATATTTTTCTTTCAAAGTCTATTTGCAGTCTCTTAGTCTTCACATTAGTTTGTCCATTGGTATTTTGAATCTTTTAGACCTTACCGTTTATTCACTAATCAAATGTTTTCTTTTGAAGCAGAAGGAATTTTGGTATTCCAAGTATACTTGGGCACTCAATGAAAAAAGTAACGGAAGTGAGTTTCAACTAGACAAATGCAACTATATCTCACCAAAACTCTCCCTGACCTTTCCACCATGTATTAAATTCTTTATGTCACCTATCTCATTACCATCTTGTTGTGCCCACAGCAAATTATCTCTCTGTTGACCTTGATTCCGACTTTCCAAACCAAATTCTAGAGCCGATGACAATGAAAACATTTGGAGAAGGCCTATAAACTGAAGTTTAACATAAAATAACATAGATGACGAAGGAAACAAAATGGAAGGAGAAATAGAAAATAGATTATTGTGAGGACGATAAAAGTCAGCTACGGTTTTTGGCATATCGATAACATATTGAACATGCTCATTGAACATTATGAAGATTGTCACAAAAGTGAACCAACAATGCATAAGGATATATGTTTTAACTCAGTTGTAGGAATGATCTTTATCTCATTACCATCTTGTTGTGCCCACTGCAAATTATCTCTCTGTTGACCTTGATTCCGACTTTCCAAACCAAATTCTAGAGTCGATGACAATGAAAACATTTGGTGAAGGCCTATAAACTAAAGTCTTAACATAAAATAACATAGATGACAAAGGAAACAAAATGGAAGGAGAAATAGAAAATAGATTATTGTGAGGACGATAAAAGTCAGCTACGGTTTTTGGCATATCGATAACATATTGAACATGCTCATTGAACATTATGAAGATTGTCACAAAAGTGAACCAACAATGCATAAGGATATATGTTTTAACTCAGTTGTAGGAATGATCTTTATCTCATTACCATCTTGTTGTGCCCACTGCAAATTATCTCTCTGTTGACCTTGATTCCGACTTTCCAAACCAAATTCTAGAGCCGATGACAATGAAAACATTTGGTGAAGGCCTATAAACTAAAGTCTTAACATAAAATAACATAGATGACGAAGGAAACAAAATGGAAGGAGAAATAGAAAATAGATTATTGTGAGGACGATAAAAGTCAGCTACGGTTTTTGGCATATCGATAACATATTGAACATGCTCATTGAACATTATGAAGATTGTCACAAAAGTGAACCAACAATGCATAAGGATATATGTTTTAACTCAGTTGTAGGAATGATCTTTATGGAAAATGTCAACTCTCATAGGAGAAATGACACATTCAGGTAAACCTAAAAATAAATGTGACATGCATCAAGGAGAGACAACAAAAGTTAACCGACTGCCTTGATGGAGATGCTTCAAAATGAACATCAATAACAGTATGGTTTCAATCATTTTCAAGTGGCAGTGTTTCATCTTGTAGAAAGAAAAAGATGAAATCCAATTACAACTTTAACAATAGAGATAGTTCACGATTTGAAGGATGGAAAAGCTTAAATCTCAATCACATCTATTACAAATTCATTCCTATGTACAATATTCGAAAGACCAGCCCAAAAATATTGATGACAATCATGTACTATCATTGTTCCACAAATGAGACAACACTTTGCCCAACAGATTATTTAGGGCCTTAAAAAAGCATTGTACTTGGAATTCAAGGTATACAAGTGGCATGAATGTGTACTCAAGACTAAATGTGAAGACACAAGTTTTAATAAAGTGGAAACTTGCGCTTGCGACTGTGTGTTCTGCGCTCACGTGCCAAACCCTAGCACCGTTTTTCCTGTGTAAATCCTTCTCTTCCGACGGCTAAATCTTCAGAAACTTAATCACCCAGGTCTACTGTTGTTGGGTCCCTGGCTGCACTAAACCCATGTAGGTCAACCATGAAAACGAAGGCACGGGATAAAGGAAGGACGCATGATCTCGAGGCTGTTGCTCATAAAGGATCTGCTCGTGCCTGCCCTAATTCTGTCGCCTTGCAAATGGACTCAAACATCTCGGATTCTACTGTGGTTGGGTTCCAAATTCCAAATTCAAACCCGCCAGGATGAGACTATGCGATCCGAAGCCAAAAACAGTCAGATCCCTCAATCTCACAACAACTCTGGAGGTATGTCTGTAACATTTGAATTTCCAGATGACATTTTAGACGTTATAAAAGATTATAGAGCCAAATCTATCATTCTTAAAAGGCATTCCTACAGAACAAGAATTTTACAAATGGACTCGCACAAACTGGGAACAAAAAGGATGGATTATAGAATCTTTCAGGGGCTTAGGGAGGGGCTATATTGCCTGCACGTTTGTTGGCCCAGATCATGCTAGAGCTACTTCCCATTATGGATCTTGTATATCTGTGGCCAGATCTGCTATCTCCAAGCTTGGGATATGGATTTTCATCTAGAAGGGATGAAAAATCAAAATATCCTGTGGCTGGAGCTGTGTCTGCTTAACCTTGCCTTTTGTTCTTTTCTCCACAATATAGCTACTCAATTGGGAAGGGTCATTTGGTGCAAACCCAATTCTAATAAATGGGCCAGCCTCGAAGTGCGCCCTAGAGTTTGCATCAAGATGGATTTAACACAACCTCTTCTAGATTCCATCAAGTTAATAGGCCTTGTCTTTGAGTTCTCGTAATGGATCACTTACCTTAACAAACCTAATGCCTAATTCTATTGTCGTAAAGAGGGCCAGCTTATTGGAGACTACCCCTATCGTAAACCTTGTCCCCTGCTAGGTTCTATCTTTGAGCCTCAACTTTCCATCTCCCCACTAGTTGTTCCTTTGAATGCACCTCTCTCCTCCCTCCTTCATTCTTCCTCTTCGAAACTCCACCAACTAGAATCCCCGCTCAATCCTGAAATCCCTCCTCACTCTTCCCTCTTTCAAGGTAATTCTTTTTTCAAGGAGGTCCTTAAAGTTGATAAAAGACTTCCTAAAAATTGAAAAGAGTAAATGCGTCATCCCTCTCACTCTGTGTCACTTGTCGAACCCCCGCAACCCTCAACACCCTTGAGAACTCCCCCCACTAGCCCAATGAGCTCATCTTCTCAGCCAAACAACCCTATGAGAACTCCCCCCTCTAGCTCCATGAGATCTAAAGATAGATCGTCATCTAGAGAGAGATCCCCTCAGTTTTTTCCCTAGAGCCTCATGCCATAGCGACAAATCATCAATTTAATGCTCTCTTCCTAGATGAGGAAATTCCCAACTCTTAATGAATTGTAATAGTCAATCATGGAATGTAAGGGGAATGTCAATCCCATCTTGAAAATATTAGGTCCAGCAGTCTATCATAAATAATCAAATTGATGTCTTAGTGCTACAAGAAGTGAAAGATAGCCAAACTTGTCTTGATACTGCACTTGCTACCATTTGGAAAGAGGCTTAGTTTTTCCATACAAATTATTCAGAGGGGTCTAGTGGTGTTGTTTTGGGTCTTGCCCTTTGGCTGACTAAATCAATTGTCGCCTTTGGATCTTACCCAAATAATTGTTGTGTTTGGGCTACCACCATAGTTCAAGGCAACTTGTTGGGATTTTGTTTTATTTATGCCTCCAATTCCTCATCCAAAAGAGCGACTTTGTGGGATTGGTTACATATTAATTTACCTTTTGATGAGTGGGTTCTTGGGGGCAATCTCAATATGGTGGAGCACCCAGTAATCGGAGTTGGGACAACCACCCTCAATTGCCTTGAACTTGAGTTTGAATCTTGGACTCTAGCTTGAAATTCTTTAGGTATCCATAATTGTACATCATGGGCAAAAAGGATTCCCATGGACCTCATTTGTTCACTTGGAGCAAATTCCAAGAAGGGTTTTTTCGAAAAATGTGTCGCTTGGACAGATTTTACATTTCACCCAATCTGCCTATCATCCCTTCGTCTTTGGGTCTTTTTGTCCATCTTGACTTGGCTGCTACTCTTTTAGACCACCTACCCATTTTTACCATCCTTGCTCTCAATCATGTTGAATCCATCCCCAATGACCTTCTGTACAAGCTTAACATTTCTCATCTTCAAAATCAAGCTTGTATTGATGGCCTTTTAACAATTTGGAAGTTTGAGCCTAAACCCCAAAATGATAGATGGACTAGTTGGTGGGAAAGAACTATCACTCAATGCACCCTTTTTCTTTGAGACTTTTGCAAGAGAGCTACAGCTAAATGTAGAAGAATTGAGAAATCCCTTAAAGGGTGGCTAGTTCAAGGTAGGAAACGCTTGGAAAACAATCCACACTATATCCCTTTACAACAAAAAGTGGCCCACACTAAAAATATCCTTTGTAAACTTGATGCTTATAAGGGAAGAGGTGCTTAGTTAAGGGCTCGTTTATATTGGATGAAAAAGGGGGATAATATTATTAAGTTTTTCTTCCAATTTTTGTAACATAAACATAAAAAGGAGCACATTTTTGTCATTAAAACTGAGGAAGGTTTATTGCAGACCAGCCAAGAGAATATCATGAAAATCTTTTATGAACATTTTAAGCATTTGTTTACTAATGATTCCAAGAATGATCCTTTAATTCCCATTCTAGAAGACATTTTAGCTAGTTGTATTCGTTGTAAAATCCAACAAGACTACAACAAACTTCTCAATCATTAACTTTCCTTGGACGAGATAGATGAAGCCTTGTATAATTTGGCTTTATAAAAGAGTCTTGGGTTGGATGGCCTTCCTGTGGAATTTTAGTGTGCTCTTTGGCCCCATATCAAAGAAGAATTTTACAATGTGTTTAGAAGGTATAGAAACTGGGTATCTTGGAGCTTTCATCAACCAAGGTCTTATCAAGCTTATTCCCAAACAAAAACATGAGGACTCAGTGAATGGTTGGCATCCCATCACGCTTCTCAACACTTCATACAAGATTATAACTAAAGCATTAGCCAAAAGAATTAAACCGATTGCGTAAGAAATTGTACAACCGAAACAAAATGGTTTTATAGGGGGTAGATTTATCTTGGACAATTTAATCCTTGCTTGGGAATCTTTAGAATGGGCTCATCAAACTGCTCAAGATGCATTGATTCTTAAACTTGATTTTGATAAAGCCTATGATCGAATACGTTGGTCATTCATCCTCAAAATGCTCCAATGGTTGGGTTTTGGTCCTAACTTTTGTGCTCATGTCTGAATGTTATTCATGGATGCCAGTGCAAGAGTGGCTATCAACGGAGCTGGTGTAGGGGCACCATGGTCATGTTGTTTAACTTGATGCATTTAGGTGTCTAGGTTCATGTTTTGTGTGTTTTGTCACTCATTTGATGTAATAAGGTCTATTGAAGACCATTTGCAATGTTTTGGTGTCATGTAGGGTGCATTTGGTGTGTTTTGTAACAAGTTGTCAAAAGATGTAAAAGTTGCTTAGCAACTTGACAATTTTTGTGTTGTGAAGAAGTTGAACAATCACCTAATTGAATTTCAGTTGTGAACCATTGGGAAACAGTTGAAAGGTGTTTGAATAGCCTCACAAACATCGAGGCATGGTTGTTGATGCTTTTGGAGGACAAATAATAGAAGAATACTCTGTTGTCTTGCAATTTCATTGCTTTTTTTGTAGTTTCTCAGAGGTCCATACGACCCTGTACAGTTGTTTCATGAACTAAAATCCATGTGAATAGTTAGAGCATTGAATCCTTTGTAATTTGGTGGTGGTTTGATAGAAATTCATTGAGAAACAAGCAAGTTTGATAGTTTTCTTTGGAAACTGTTTGAAAACACTAGTCTCAAGGGTTTGTAGCAATAAAATGTGATTATTAGTCCATTCCACTGTTAGAATTTGGCCAAACTTGGTGGAATAGAGGCTTTTGATTTTTTTTTAGTATTTTTAATATCTTTTGGAGCAGGGGATGGGGTTCGTAGGGTTTTTGTCCAAGCCCTAACCTAACATCTTCATGTGTTAGGCTTTGGTAGGATAGGGAAGTGATAGGACAACAATTTGCAAGTGCTAGTGGATGATAAAATTTGTTGATTGGGACCGTATGTGACTTGAGAAGACAATTGGTGAAGAGTTTTGGTGTTTGGGAATTGAGTTTCTTGTAGGTGCTTTGGAACAGTGGCCTAATTGGCCTTGTTTTGGGCGTAGCAGACCTGATTGGAGCAAGTTGGTCTAAAACAACCATAACCAAGAATGAGGTATGTTGAATTCAAGCCCAATGGGTATCTAAAAAGTTGTTGGTCTAGTGTTGAAACGAGCTTCTCTAAAAGATGCACTTGAAAACCTAGGTTTGGAGACCTGGTAGATGAAACAAGCAATACTGTGTAAAATCACCATTTTATTGGGTCTTGTGGTTTGAAGAGTGATTGAATTGAGTCAAATTGTGTTGGTTGAGACAAATCCACCCCTGCTCTACATCAGGAGCCCTCTCCCCCCAATTCCCCCTCCAAAAGTCCATTCGTCAAGGCTAGCCTCTTGCCCCTTTTCTTTATGTGCTCACTATTGATGCCCTTGGTTACCTCTTCCAACATGCCCATTGAAATTCTCTTATTCATGGAATCTCATTCCCTAGTAACAAAGTAGATGCACAATCCCAACTCATAGCATGGAAACTTATGCATGTCAAACTCTCGATTGGAGCCCACCTCCCCCTTGTCCTTTTTGTGGTAAGGTTGAAATTGTCAAACATTATTTTTGGATGTGCCCACATGCTAAGATGTGGACTGCCCTTTTTTGGGATTTACTTGGGTATGTGCAGGATCATCATGGAAAAAACAAGCCCTTAAATGATTAAAAAAAATTTAAAAAAAGAGTTAGGCAACTTGACGTAAAAATTTGAATAAGTTATCTATATTATTTCAAAAATATGTAAGAATTGAATTTGTAGCAAATTGAATGTAGTTTCTAAATTACTAGGTTTATTTAAAAAGAAAAAAATCTATTTGGTGAAAATTTGAAATTTCAATGCAGTAGTACTTAAATTTCAAGGAAAAAATAAGAAGTGGGTATCTGTCTGACCACCCTAACCACAATAAAATGATAATATTTTTTTATAAGATTTTAGATATAAGTAGAGGACTCATGTCCCGATATGATGCATATTTTTTTGTAATTTTTTTCCAAGTAGATAATTAATTAGGAATTTTTTATTACAACTTTTAAAAAATATAAAAACTTGTATGTCTGACCACCTTAACTTGGTCAAAACTTCATGAAATTCAATTTTTTTTTTAATTCTATAGTATACAAAACATAGAATGTGATGCATGTTTTGGATTCAAAAAATGTGACCGTTTGAAATCTATAGATGTTTTTCAATCAACCTATCAATCAAGCTTTAGTCGTAATTCAAATAGAAAATGAATAATAATTATTTATTAAATTCAAAGTAAAACATAATTTATATTGGTGGAAAGCTGAGAATCCCCTTTAAAAACCCTTTCATTTTATCAATTTTGGATAAAAAAAAATTTGTCAGCCACATACCCTACACATACCCATCATATCGCCTCTTTTTGGCCCATCATGATCCTGCACATACCCACTTGCCCTATTTCACTTCTCATGGTCATGGAAATCTTCTCTTCTCGGATCCTTTGGGTTGCATAATATGATTTACAACTCTTGTTGGATTATCATAATAAAATTCATTTGGAGGATTCAATGTCAGGCTGCTCTAGCTCATGCCTTCTCTCCCCTTGCAATAGAAATATTGATTATTTTTCCTAATGTGAATACACTCTTGCTAAATTTAACCAATGATCTAGAAAAGAAGGGAAACACAGTGTTGATCATTACCTGCAAGCAAAACATCTTTTCTCAAAGCTGCAGATTCAACTCAGGCCTACTTCTCAACACTTTACATAAGGGATTTCCTAGTACACTTCTATAGTGGCTACTAACAACTCATGATATCTCACAGTTGGATTTTGAGGTTTACAATCAATTGCCTTCTAATTGGGACATGTTCAGGTTTAGAAAGGATATTGTTTGCTTAGTTGGTGATTATCCTCCATTAACGTTGTCCGGTTGCCTTTAGTCAAGTGTGGCAGTCTTCTTGGGTGCAAACTTATGTTTGTTGTTTGTTGTGCTATTGTTCCTTGACAATTCAACTGTTTCTAGTAACTTTGGGCATATTTGGCAGTCTTCCTAGGTGCTATACCATGGTTTTTGGTTCTAGATTATTCCTTTTGGTTTGTTGTTACTATTGCCCATTAACTGCTTAGCTATTTGACAACATTTTGCATTTTGTTGCTCATCCTATGTTATAATCTTTGTTTTTGGTGTAAATTTTTTGTTGCTCATGCTTTTGATGTAATTTATTTTGCTTAATCCAATATAAAAAGACAAAATGTGAAACCCTATACATTTGAGTTTTTTGATGAGCCAAAGGTCCAATATGAAAATACTTTGAACAAGGACTACTTCAATCAGCTAGCTAAACTCTGTACCAAACAAGAAAAAACTAAAGTACATTATTTAGTGTGTTGAAAATGAGAGTTCTTGATTTAAATGATGATAACTTATTGGAATTATATACTAGAAAGCTATGATATGTGGTCCAAAATAAATTCAAATTCTTGGAGATATGATCAATAAACAGTAAGATGCAAACAAAGAAAGGAAACTTAAATTAAAAATATGGCCAACCTTTAGACCTTTCAAAGACCCTTATGAGATCAAGAAATTGAGGCACAACTGAATAATAATCAACAATAGAACAAGCTTCCAAATACAACAATAGGTTAAATAATATCATATTTAATGAGTAAGCAAAAGTTCTTGAATAAGATAGAAATGATCTCTATGAGCATTTAGAAGAGTATACCCCAATATGCCACTCCATGTATTGGATGAATTGAAACTCCCAAGCTTCAAGCTCAAAGGATACATCATTGAAAAAGGTGTTCATATTAAGGATTTACATTATTCAAAATATTTTTTGGTAAACTTGGATTCTTTGCTTATCTAGTATCCCCACTCCCAAGTTATGATTGAAAATTAAAAAAAATGTAATCTATCTCTAAGGTGTCATTTCCTTGGTTCTTTTGTGTATTCCATTCTCGTAAGAAGCACAAATATTATTTTGAAAATATAGCTACTCAAGAAATTATAGTTTAGTATGTGTTCTTCAACAACATGAATAGGTAATTCTAGACCCTTGGGGGTTTGTCCAAATGTAGGAAAAAACATCATGCCATTGTGTTGAATATAATTCACCTAGTCAAGCTCTTAACATTATACCTCATCATGTTTAGATGTAACCACTACCTAGATACCTCTAGAAGAATGAGATTGACAAATGATTGGACATTTTGGAAGCCAACATCATCCATGCTAGCAAGAGCACATGGAAATAGAGAGCCAAAAGAAAAACTTAAAAATAATTGTTTATTCATATTAGTGATGATTTATTAGATGAATTACATGGTGTAGCCTACTTTATAAGTTATATCTTCTCTCTAGTTATCACTCATTTAATATTAAATACATGAAATGAAATTTGCAATCAAACAAGGAATAACTAATATTTACAACTTGTGCACTTGTATATTGCTAAAATAGAGTTAGTCATTGCCACTATAGGAGGCTTCTTGATTGTGCTATAGGTTTTTTATGAGTGCATCACTACTAGAGGGGCATTTTCTCGAGTGTAATCTTCATTTGTCACATGCTCATGTTGACCATCAATGTTCTCTAATTCTTTTCCTGTGATGAATTTTGAAGCAGTTTTCTCTGAAATCATACCATATTTCTATGCAATGCCAGAAATTTTATCAACTGTCTCCTTTTGTAGCTTCTCAAATTCATTCTTGTCTCTACCCATAAGGGTAGTTACCCTTTGCTAAATAATTTAAATTCAATGTTGTACAATTCAATCAACGTGGCTTTGTTTTCCTTAGAAAGAGGAGAACCAACCTTCTCCAATGCATATTCTTTTATCTTTCCTTCTTCAATTGCTTCTAGTCTTCTCTCCACTAGGATATTCCATAGCTCTTTAGGAATTTTATTCTCAATGTTTTTCACATCAACTTCCAAAACAATAATGTATTCATTGCCTCAATAATGGTGGCCTTATCCACCTCATTTACTTCACCATACAAGGCAATAGTTTTTGCAAGCATTTCATGCTGTATCATTTCATTAACAAGTGCTTCTACCTTTATGGGACTGCAAGGTTTTTCCGGAGATGTTTGCTTTTGCTTCTTCTTGACATCCAAAGTCTTCTTTGTTTCTACATTTTTCTTCTTTTGTAGAGACGCCTTCTTGGTGGTTTCTTCTTCTCTCTCATGTGTATTACAAATGCTTCCTTCTCTTTCTCTATATCCTCTTCACTATCTATGCCAATAACATCAAATCTTTTTCTTTGGGCACTAGCTTCACTCTTCCTTTTATGGACCAATTGTGGTCCTTCTTCCTCCTCTTCTTCTACATTCACACTCACATTATTTTCTCTAAAATCCTTTTGCTTTGGTCTTCTCTTTGTAGGGGCGGCAAGTGGTGCTACCAAAGTAGCATTCTTCTTCCCTGGCCTTGTCATGTGAACAACTGGAGGGGATTTCTCCTTCACCAAAGGACTATCTATTGATTTCCTTTTCTCTCCAATAAGCTACCTAGTCCTAGAGGACTTTTCAATAGCAGGAGGGGCGATAGAGGTTCTACTAGATCTCCTTGTACCTAATGAGCACTCTGGAGCTCCAACCCTTGCTATTGCATATTCCACTTGCTCTTTTGAGATGGTTGTTTCCTCTGCAAACTAATCAACCATCTTTCTAAGCTTCTTTTGTACATGTGGTTTCTTGTGCTCCATGAGCACCTCCAAATACTTTTCTTCATAATTGCCATACCTTTCCTTAGTTGTATCCTTTGGACTCTTCAACAAAATGTCATCTAAATCAATAATCTCTTGTTCAATGACCTCATATCCCATCATAGGGATCTACACAGTCCTTGGTTCAACTACCTCCATGATGCACTCATCAGTGCTTACCAAAACTGTGATATCATTCTGATAATAGTTTCCTTGGAATTTTATCTCTTTCATGCATCCTCTTTTGAAAAATTGCAAAGAAAGCAAAAAGTGCCTCATCTTGTGCCTTCCCATCACCAAGACCACTCATAAAATCTCTTATCTAATGAGCAACTGGTCTTCCTTGCAACCACTCCACACCTTTGGTTTTAGGGAGTTCCTTTAGGAAATAGAAAAGTAAACACATAACCAAAGTACCATACTTAAATGCATACTTCTTTTCCTTAGTTTATTTTAAATTCTCCATCAATTGTTGCCTTAGCAACTCACAAAGATCATAGTCAACACCTTTTTCCACCATCTCATATGCCACATTGATTGTTGTGGCAGATACAGACTTATCTCTA